>JAULKK010330774.1:0-10913 GCA_032355705.1 Rubia peregrina | reverse complement strand
AAGAATATTGAAAACGGTGAAGAGATTTGGATTTCAAAAATGAGGATTGACTTTATAAAATATTATATTTTCAATTTATTTTTAAAAATGACGTGGAATTATGTGTGAATGTCATGTGACAAGAATTATATGTGAATGTCACTTGGCAAAAATGGCCTCCTTTAATATATACTACTAGATAATACCCAGGCGATGCCCTGACTTATAGTAATTCGTAAATTACTTCCATCTATGTTTTTATTTTCAATAAATCTTAGAATAAATTTTGTTAATTAGTTTTGACCAGATATTCTTATTCACGTCAAAGTTGTTTGATTTATGTATACTTCATGACAAAAATAAAACCACACAGTGAGGGTGAGTGCGATTGTATTAAGGTGCTTGGGACACAAGTGAATGGAGAAAAATACATATAATTATGATATAAGTACAAAAATCTGAATTTGGAAAAGGAAACATCTAACAAAATAAAATGTAGTATAAAAAAAGTAGGAGAGAAGTGGGGAGAGAATGAAACTTGCAATATTTTAAGAGAATATTATTAATGAGACTTGCATGGGGATATGAAAATACAACTTCATATTAGAAGATGAGGTATGGTTAATTAATTACAGTTAAAAAAATCATCAAGCTGATGTGAAAAACTATGCAAGCAACATGTGGCAAGATTGTGTTCGAAATCCATGTGGCAAAAATGACCTCTTTTAATATAGACTATAGATACTATAAATAGATTTCATCCGCTCATTTCATTCACTATCTAAAGTCATAGTGGCACATCCAACTAAACAAATGTAGTTTCCCAAAATTTATCATCTAGCATTCAATCTCTGAAAAATGGAGCTTTTGATTTTGTGAATGTGAAAGAGAGGAGTTGGACATTATCCAGTATTAACAAATGGCTTCACTTTTGACTGATTTGTGAGATTAGGCCCAGTGGGCGTCACTGTATCCAATTAGGCCCAATCTTTGTGCGCAACCAATTTATTTTGTTATGCTACAATTATTTTTTATATTTATGATAAAGACTCTTCATACACAAAATCTCCTTCTACATCAACTAACCGACAAAGTTTTGAAAAAAATCGTATTTCCATAGGCATATGGAAAGACGGAGTTCAATTAGAATAATAGAAAAGTAAAATATTTTAGTTGTAATGTTAAAATTTATTATGCAATGTGTAATAGTTATAAGTCTATGACCCGACTAATGCAACCCACAAATTTTAGCTTGATTTGTTCTAATTTATGGTTTAAATCTTGGTGTTTCAAGAGACGGACTCTTACCATATTACCAATGATATTATTATTAAGTGTAATATTATTAGATTTGTTGTAATGTATATTTAAATATTATATTTAATAAATTTTAAGTATATAAATATAAATATTAATAATACATGTCCATTAAATAGTAACTTTTTATCAGAAGAAAGCGATTGGAATACATAGTACTCCATCTGTTTTAGTTATTTATGCAGAGAGAGAAATGACTGATTTTTATTTTGGAGGGAGCTAAATGTCCAAAATACCCCCAGTGTATAAATTCGCTGTTCTGCTCTCTACGCCTATCCGCCCATTATTCTCACTGATTGTGGGGGCGAGGGAAGAAGCACGATCGACGGAGATGGAGAAACGATTTGCCTGCTCCAGAGCTGCAACAATCGGGACAGTCGGGGATGGATAAATGGTCGCCTGAGACGTGGCAGAGAGGATGAGAGAGAAAGATGGCGATGAGAGCCGACAGAGATGCGGAGATGCGGTAGAGACGCAGAAAGGGTTGCGACAGAGACGATTGAGACGCGGCCGTGTGAGAAATGAGAGAGAAAGCTGGTGAGGATGAGTGAGAGAGAATTGGGTTCGATGAGTAATTTTTAGTTATTTTAAAGGTATTTTCTGTCTTATAACATATAATTTTTTTATGAATATAAACACATAAAAAATGAAAGTGTAGAGAAATGGTTGTGACATATGGAGTAGTAACAATATTTTAGAAACACAAGGGTATATTTGAAAACAGCATACTTATTCTTGATGATAAAGTAACTTGGTGACCAAGTTGAGTTGCCTGCAGTCAAAGTCTATTTGCTACTTGACGCATACAAAAATATATTTCATAATAAAATCTACTCCCTCCGTTCAACTAAGTTTGTCACACTTTTTAGTCAATTTTCTCAAGTCATGTTTGACCATAAATAACTTTTGCTACGTATGTTAATATCATGTAAAATTTTAATATTTGGAAAGTACATGCTACGAAAAATTCAACGATACCTCACATGATAATATTACTACTTATATATTACATAAAATTTATGGTCAAACGTGACTTGAGAAAACTGACTAAAAATATGTCAAAGTTGGGTGAACGGAAGGAGTATGTTAAGGTAGCAAGTCATGATTTCATAAGTGGTGCTTTATGACTTAAGTGTTGATTGGTAGAGAACTTGATTACGTGTAATATTAATATATGCTTATTGTTAGAGTGGAAGATTCTACACTAGGGTTTAGGGATAGTTAGATTTACTATTATACCCTTGATGTACTCTATTTATTCTATCCTTAATCCTAACCCTACTCAAGGGAGATTGTACCCTTCACATGGTATCAGAGCTTCTGATCCTTAACCTCAAACCCTAAATTTTTCCGGCTAATTCCCGGCTCATTTCCGGCTCATTTCCGGCTAATTCCCAAATTCCGGCGACCATTTATCAGAGTATTTCTGATTCCGTCCAGTTCTCTCCACCATCCTTTTCGTCGCCTTTCTTCAGTTCCGACGACTCCGAGCCTTGCCTCTACTGGCCCGATTCTTCACCGGCAGTTCTCAACGGCGCATCTCCGTTCGGTTGCTTCGTCTTTGGCGCCCGATTGCTCCGCTGCTACAGCGGTCCTCGTCTCCGGCATCTTCTCCGGCCCGTCTCGGCATCGTCTCCGGTCCCGGCCTCTCGTCTCCGGACTCCATCTCACAGCGTATCTCCACCAGGCGCTCCACCCGTGGTGTATTTTGCTTCACCGCTCTTCGCCAGCATCTCCGTGCTCCGTTCCCTGCTCCATCGTGTCCCCGCCAGTACCCACCGTTCCGCCAGCTCGTGTCTCTCCTCAAGCCACGCGCCGCCAGTACCCACCGGAGTGTCGCCGGTGTCGAGCTCAGGTC
This sequence comes from Rubia peregrina, assembly GCA_032355705.1. Taxonomy (NCBI): domain Eukaryota; kingdom Viridiplantae; phylum Streptophyta; class Magnoliopsida; order Gentianales; family Rubiaceae; genus Rubia; species Rubia peregrina. The sequence goes on along the minus strand of JAULKK010330774.1, from coordinate 7,759 downwards.
GCGGGCTCCCAGCTCCGGAGGTCCAGTTCGTCCACAGTTCCCGGAGGTCCAGTTAGCTCTCGGGCCATTGCTTCGAGACTCCGTCGGTCCGCTTCCCAACGCCGCTGCTCCGCCGTGCTCCTGCTCTGCTTTGCTCCGCCGCAGCCTTGCTTCGCCGCTTCAGCGCCACCGTGCTCGGGCTGAGCCTTGCTTGCTCGGTCCTCTTCTCCGTCAGCCAAGCGAGCGCCGTCAGCCTCTCTGTCCTCTTCTCCGACGGACAACTCAAAGCTCCCTGCCGCCGTGAGCAGTCAGAGGTCCGCCGCTCTCTTCAGCGGCGCTGCCCGTCTTCTTCGCTGTGCTCGTCCACTCCGGCGGTTCCGGTGATCGTCTTCGGCCCGATTCTTCTCGGCGGGTTCTTCGCTCCGTCTCCAGTTCGTCCCAGTTCACCGGCGTAATCCCGAGTTTCGGTTGTCCCGACCTCACCGGCGTAATCCCTTGGAGGAGCCTTCTTTTTCAAAAAGGTGATGGGGATGGGGATATAGAAAAAGTATTCTGAAGAAAAAGTAGTATTCTTCTTCCATAAGCATACAAAACAGGTTCTTATTCTATTCTGGAGCTGGTTTTATTCTATTGGAAGGAGCATAATTCCTGGAGCTGCATTCTTGTTTTTTGGCGCATGCTCACCTTTTTGGGAGCAGCTTTCTTATATTCTATTAGCAGGAGCATCATTCCTGGAGCAGTATTATTATTATTCTATTGGAAGCATTATTACAAGCTTTTAGAATTTGAAGCATTCCAAGCTTGCGACTAGGATTCATATCGCCGGTCAGATCTCATCTCGCGAGTCAGCCTTTATATCGCGAGTCAGACCCTTCATATCGCGAGTCAAGTTTCATCCAGCGTGGATTGCGCACTTGTTCGACGGTTTTTGGCAGATTTCTCTTTTCTGGCGGAAATATTATTTACAACCGTAACATGGCTTGTTATAGTTCTCGGCGGAGTGATATTTCGAGACGTCCACGCCTTTCTCATTCGCCGCGGCACAATGGGTGCAAGTGGATCTTGGATTCTGGCGCTACAAATCATATGGCATCGTCACCAACAATTGTTGATCGTGTGACACGTCATCCGGGTTCTGCTCATGTCTCTGTTGGTAACGGTGCTAAACTCCCTATTACACATGTTGGTAATTCTTGGATTTCGAAGTCTTTGCATATTCATGATGTGCTTATTGTGCCTGATCTAACTAAAAATTTGCTTTCAATAAGCAAATTGACTCGGGATTTAAATGCTATTGTCTGCTTTGATGACCGTTCATTTGTTATTCGGGATAAAATCACTAATGAAACCCTTCACAATTAGGATCCCTTTCAAAAATAATTACAACCTATTGAATTAGGAAAGAAACCCACCTTTTCGTAGAGCACGGTGGTGGTGCATGCCTTACAATTAAAATACTATCATACAACATAGAAAAATACACATTCTCGGTGCATGCCTTAATTTACATAGAAGGAGGTGGTGGTATATGCCTCAAATTTCAACTTTGAATGTGTTACCACTTATGTACTGGAAGTACAAGTACTCTTTTCCCTTCTACATATCGACTAACCAAATTAGACCAACCACGAGTTATGAAGAGAACCTTATAATCACCAAACAATAGGAGTATGCTTTCACGCGAAAGCCGCTCCTTATCTCCCTCATATAGCCATTTTAGACCCCACGCATATCTCGGAGTTATTCTTTCTGAAACATGATGGAAACTTGAATTATATCGTGTCTGTTACTGGATTGAACAGTTTCATAAAGGTACGCCTGGAGCATGCGCCCAACATTGTAAAAAAATAATTGTGATGGTATAACCAACGAACATGAATAATTAATTCTAAATACAATGTTGATATGGAAGAAATATAAAATTAATCAAGCACGACTTACCAGATGTAGTTAAGAAGTCGTGAGTATATTTGTAGAGGGAACATCAGAAGGGGTGAATGCTATTATGTGAGATCCAATGTGCACATTTATATAGTTAATAAAAGTGGTAGGTCATCAATTCCAATCAACGAATTCAATTTCCTACAAATTCCAATTAATAACCAAATGTAGACTATAAGCATGTCAAGGCTCAAAATTTTGAGAATTGAGTTAAATAAACAACAAATTTCAAAATAAATGCTTGAATGATTGCTACTAAATTGATTGATATTAGGATTGCACGAATTCCGGTAAGGATCTCATAACTCTTAACTATTCTGATATTAGAACTCTAAGTTATGTCGTGGCAATTACTTATAACCACTGTTAATTAAACCATTAAATGGTAGTTTAGATCTAATCGTCATTAATATTTATTTGTAATATAATGATCTTTTGAAACCTCCATTGAACGTTTGCGTGCAGCCGTCATTCGGTCTTCCTACAACGCTACAATATGTTTCCGATATTGGAACGTGTATTGGACAACAAATGGTTCTGCGCAATTACACAAAAAGTGTCACGCATTGGCACTGTTAATGGTTATTCCTGCACTAGTGGTTGCAGCACATAAACGATAGGCTCCAAAGCAAAAACTATATCTCCAAAGCGAGCATAATTCTAGAGCATCGATCAAATGTGGATATAGTTTGGAGTGGCATCGTCAAATACAACTTTAGTTCTTTAGGTTAAATACAACCTCTATTTCTCAGGCCAAAGTGAGATTGTTATTATTTCATTTCCTTAAATTTTTACCAAGCTTTCTAGTTTGACTACATTTTTATTAAAGTCTAAAACATTTATTTATGAACACGTCATGCTGAAGGTATAAATGTACGGTTATATTGGGGATAAAAATCCAATAAATATTGCCAATCAATTTCTTACGCTTACATCACCCTAATGTTCTAATCAAAATTTGAAACAAAACAATTATGGAAGACCCCATATCATTGGAATGCTCTTAAAAACACGTCTATCAATATTTTACCCAAACCACACTGAAAGCCATAAGTAAATCTTGCATTGGACTTGGTTTTTCTAATGTGGTTCTATCATAGAGACGTACTCCTCATATCCCATTATGTGTATCCTATCTAATAAATTGGGTGTCCTCCCAATATAGTGTCTTACTTATATTCGTTATCCTTTTTGACAAAGAAATCAAAATTATAATTTTCAAAAATACCCCTCAAATACAATTGAATTTACACCAACCACTTTCTTGCTAACCCACTCATTCACCCCCTCTCTAAATCTAACCTAATCTTAATTTATTAGCCCAATTTAGTTAGAAACCCTTCACCCAATTCTTTAATCCCTCTCATCCCACATAAATACTCCCAACTTCCCCAGTACTTTATCGAGCATCAACACCCTTAACGACCCCAACCCTCCTGCCTCCATTGTTGGGATGAAACCCTAACCTCATCTCAATCATAGCATTTTCCACTTCCCACCCTCCATGCTACCATAACTCCTTCTTCATCATGGAACTCATATCTTTCATTGCAAACCTAACCTCTGATCGGCATAGTCATAGACAGCGTGTCCAACACAATAAGTTTGGCAATGACCATCCCCAACAAAATTTAGGATAATGCTTACCATCAATGACGGATCCGACGCAAACCCTCCCATATATAATAATTCACAGTTTCCACACAATCTTTCACTTGCGGCTGGCAGTGCTCAAAGCATCACAGTTTCACCCACTCCCTTTTGTAAGAAAATACCTACTAATGTTAGGGAATTTTCTAGGGTGTTATTTTCCCCTTGCTTATTTTTACACAGTTTTTGAAGTTAGGGTGTTTGTTTGACCAATCTGTCTTCGTAACATGATCTTGATGACACAAAAAACACATTCCAGCTCATGAACACGCCCTTACAATCTGTTACCAAATTTTAATCATAAGTTTTTTTACAAAAAAAAAAACAAAACATGTTTACTAGTTTTTTTTTCCAGAAATTAAACTTGTATGGAATTTAGATTGGCATATTCATTTCCCCATCAAATGAAGTTTGTATTGTCGATTGATGATCACTGTGCATTCTATTCTAGCATCCCAACATTTCTTGCACAACTCGTTGACATTGACGCAGTCAGAAAATATAGGATTCACAAGCAAAAATCCGAGTAGTGATATGAGTTAACTAGCGTTGAACCCTAAGAACAATTTCTGGAATCCAACAGGAAAGAAGATAAAATCTATGGAATATTAATGTATCAAAATATTAATTCGTCTTGAAAATCTCTTTCCTATTTATACTAATAGGCATCTAACCAGAAAAAAAATAAAATTAATCTTCTAATCTAAATTTGATTATTCTAATAGCAAAAGAAATATATTCATGCAAAGACAGAAACTCTACATAAAATATAAAAAGGAAATAAGATTTTTTTCTAATATAACTCTCTAAAATAGAAATAGGAAATGAAATATTATCCCTATGAGAATAGAAAACTTAATTTGACAAAGAATGAAATACTTGAACATACCTTAAAATAAAATAGAACATATGAAATGGCTATTTTAATGCCTGAAGCGAACTCGAATTGCTAAAAAGACCCACAACTCAGAGCATAGTAGTGAGTTGCATTTATTGGCCCGTTTCCTTTTTCAAAAAGGCATCACAATAGTAATTCAAACATCGAACGTCAAATCTGCGCTGAAATTGCTAAACCTTTGCCAAGATTAATTTCTTCCTCGGTTTCTTCTCCTACATTAGACACGAGAAAATCTTCGATACCTTCGGTCTTCCTATGTATAATCAAGCTCTGCAATGCTTCTTTTACTTTATTTAGGTAAACTTTTAGGTCAAACAGGAGGATCCCTTGCATATTCAGCCGATCCTTGTTCAAGTGTGGTAGTAAGCATATACTACCACTAGCATATACAACTCTGTAGGTACAAAAAAACCTACAATTGTGGTACTATATGGTGGTACTATATGGTGCACCATGAACTCCCTGATCACTTTTCTGTCTATATATGGGATGGGCTTGGTGAGTGGGGTTCCGAATGATATTTTCTTTGACTCGTTCTTCATTGGTTTAATAGTTGTTAATGGAAACATTCCAATTTTACCAAAAAAAATTGACCTCTCCATTTCTGCTTATAATTGGTTCACTAATGCACATAAGAACATGATCTTGTCTATTCTTTCTTTTGTTTGCACTGTCAGTGTTGATTCCCTTTCACCCTGAAGTATGTAGTAGTTCACTTCATTTCCACAAAGGCAAAACCAATATGTATAACATGATGCATGTCTTTGAAACTAGTTGTTCCATTTTCATTTTTGTACTTAGCTTAGAAAGAGACTAATTCAGCCTTTGAAAAAAATAGACTCACTCAAAGCGAGGTTAAGTGCTTTACTATGACTTTTAAAGATGTCTTTTTGTATGAACCTATGTAATATGCTTATATTCATTTTAATCAAAACTTAACTAAGAATATTACCTCTTAAGCTGAATGGAATTGCAATGATGTCTGTTGTGTTTAATTACAGGCTTAGTAGTTCCTGTTACCCTCACATTTTTTAGGACAAATATATGAGATTTCAGTTTGCCCGCTTTTGAGATTTTGCCTAGATTCTAGCCACTATCTGTCAACAGACACCTCACTTCATTATTGCATCCTTTTATCTTGGTGTCTCTACCCCATTTTGGTTACCAACTTGCTGAAACAACCACTTGATCATACACTGCCTGTGTGCATCGGTCTGTCGAGCCACAACCATATCCCATATCTAATGATGTACTACAATCTAAGGACCCAAACAACTGAATTTCATTTCTTTGAATAATGAGTTTCTTTTCCCACGATAGAGTAAGATTCAAGATTTTTTTAAAGGTGAGGGAAGCAAAGGTGTTAACGGTTGCAGTTGGAAAAACGGAGTACTGTTAGTTGTTTTTTACATGTTAAAATCCTTATTTTAATTGGAAAAGTAACTTCCTAGTTATAATAGTACAATTAAAAATATTTTTCAAATATTCTTTTAACCTTTCATTTCCCTCCAAAAGCAGGGTCTTACATCCGTCCCACAGTAATTTGGTGAGAGTGTTTAGTTGCCAAAATATTGGGGGAGGGGTGTTTTTCAATGTACCATCCAAGCATACGTGAGGTCAAAATATCCCCCCAAAACTGGGTGTCGCCTTTATTTTTAATTTCAATTGTTTTTACCCTTTTTAGGCTGGTGAGACAGATAGAACGAAACATAGGGAGTGTGTGATTATGAATTTTATTAAATTGATTACTGCGTTAGAGATTATTGAATGTTATCAACACATAAAATCAACCCTTAATTTATGACTACTGCTTAAATTGAATATTAAATGCAATTGAAAACCCAGACTAAGAACAAAATAGCTACATTATGTGTGAATTTGACGAAATTGTATTTATAAGAAAATATGACTTATTTTGGGTATGTTTGACATAAGTTATAAACTATGATGCACGAGGACACCGAATTGTTTATAGTCTCCGGCTGGGGACAGTACAAGGATGCGGCTTGAGATGGAAACAACTTGGGGACGTCCCTCAAACGTTCCTAGAACACTGGAAACGGTCATCTGTTTCATAAAATGTTTGACCCAAAATTGAATATGTATCCAGTACAAATTTGAATTCCAATTCAAGTATCTAGAGATTTTGTTTACTAGAATAACGCCAATTCCACAAAACCCTCAATTTTATACTCGAGAAACACAAGCCAATTCTTCAAACATCTAAATTTCTCTTTTTTTGAATTATTTGCTCCACCGCCATGCAATGCCCTCCTCCAAAATTCCACTCGTATTCTCGTTCTTCTCAATATGTAAGTTCAAAACTTTCAATTCCGTGTTTTCTCTTCATGTTTTATGCTTTATTTATCGATGTTAAATTACCTATTTTTGTTTTGTTTTGTGCTCTATTTTTTGTTTTCTTGTTCTTGAGTTCCGTGTAAAAGTTACGCATATGTCGTCTACCATGTACTTGCAAACGAAAAACAAAAAAAAGTTTGTCAATATATACTTGCATGTTGCAAACATTAGTGTACATTATATATATTTTGTTTGTTTTGGTCAAATAGGCAAAGTTTGTCCATTATGTGCACTTTTTATTTGTTTTGTTTACATTTTATATTTCTACTTTATTTATAAAAAATATCGTATATAATTTTTAAACTCGTATGATAGATTATGGAATCACAAAATCAAAGTGGAACGTTTCTTCTTCAGTGCCAACGGAAAGTGATTCTAGTCCTCCTTTGTGGAATTTTGTGTCCAAGATAGAAAAAGTGGGAATCGGGAGGAACTTAGTCATTTCAATGTAATTTTTATAATGAAACTTGATCTGAAGTTATTCTTGGATAAAGGTGCATTTACTTCGATTGTTTGGACATGGCATCTCTACTTGTAAGAAAGTGAGTGCTAAAAATGTGGCAGATTTTTGGAGGTTGGATGATCAATTTGAAAGCAAAAAAGAAAGATTTTGCACCTAAAGACGTTTCTTTGCTAGGTGGTTCTTCTCAATCCACAATAGATTATTCCTCCAAGAAAATAAGAATGGAAATGTCTTCTATTACTAAAGCACGAGATATTTGCTCTCGAGCTCAATTGGATTAAGAAATAGCAAGAATGTTTTACACTGGTGGGTTGTCATTTAATTTTACAAGGAATGAGTATTACTTGAAGTCATATACTTTTGGTGCTAGCCATAACATAGCTGGATATGTGTCCCCTAATTATAACAAGTTGCGGACTACATTGCTTCAATAAGAGAAGAGTCATGTTAAGAGGTTAATGCAACCATTG
>JAULKK010330764.1:0-10913 GCA_032355705.1 Rubia peregrina | reverse complement strand
AGTTTTATGTGCTTGTGATATTTTCTTCAAATCTTCTGAAAATTATTGCATGCTCATAATCCTCCTTGTTTTCTTTTCGTTCTTTGATTCCGTGATCTTGAATCGTTCTTTGATTCTTGTCACACGTATAAAAAAAAGAATTAGAGTCTTCGTAAGGAGATTCATATCAATACCCGGACCCGAACCCGATGGGTCTAAATTTTTTAGACCCATACCCGACCCAATGGGTCTAGACCCTGTCTGGGTCGGGTCCTAGACCCATGATCATCCCTATTGGGGACAATATATGAACTAAGTGTGGGGGAGGGGTTGGAATACCTTTGTGGTGGCATCTCTTTTATTTTCCTTCCTTGATTTGGAGATCTTGTTCGATGACTATTTCTTTTGTTTTTGTTGGTTTTTCCCTCATTAGTTTCAAAAAATTACTTCTAGTTTATTTCAAAAACTTTGTTTCTGGGTCTGAGGGCACCATTTGTAGTTTTTATTTTTGGATCACTTGAGAGAATTTTGGGGGTGTAATTTTTGTTTTTCTTATCTTCATGTAGTATGAAGCCCATCTTTGGGGCATTTTGTGCTACACTAAAAAATTTAAAAAAATTGAAAAAATTAAAAATTAATGTATATATATACCCGACTAAGTCAGAATCCAAAAGGGAGACTTAGGAAAAAAATGGGAGAAAGACCGACTAGGTTGAAAGATAAGCAAATATGAGAGGCAAGGCCCAGCTCGGTTGAAAAACCTAGGGAAAATGAGAGGCTGGTGTGGAAAAGGGTGAGTGGTGAGCTCAACATGCGTGAATGCTAAGATGAAAATGCGAAAGGGCTCCTAGGAAAAATGAGGGAAATTGAGAGAAAATGGAAACTTTAAATGGAAATGTCACTTGGATTGTCATTTGCGGCTTATTTAGGCAGAGTAGGTTTGGTTTCACACTTATCACATATACACTATACCTTTTATTGGATTGATTTTAGTGGATAAGTTACTTTAGCATCTTTGGGGAGAGTGGGGGTTGTGAGATTCTTACAACCTTTGGGGGAACTAGGTTAGCTTAAGAATAAAGTTGAAGGTATTTGTTAACTTATCTTTTTATGTTACATTCCTCTTGGATCTTTTCTCATTTTTGTCTACTCAAGGATGAGTAAAGTTTAAAATGTGGGAGATTGATATGCACCTTATTGCTTACGTTAACCAATGCATTTGAAACATTTATTATTATACTTTGTTTGGTTGATTTCAAGTTTTAGTTAGGTTTACATGACAAAGAGTTTTGATGACTATTGTTGGTTTTCTAATATAAATCTCGAGTTTTCTTGACTTAATTGAATCTAATTGACACTTTGTCCTCACGAGCACCTAGATCTTCTTTTGTGGCTTACTAATAGGTTGTTCGTGAGGACTTCGGTATTATTTTGTAGAAGGTCATCCGCAAGGGTGGTTGAAGATATTTAAATGTCATGTGCAACAATGGTAGAAGGTATTTGAAAACTATTCGCAAGGAAGGTAATAAACAGAAGGCTATGAACCAAAAACATGATTGATCTAGAAAAAGGTGGAATCGAATTTCAACAATATAAAAAATAGAATGGCCGCATCAAACGACACGAACTAGCAGACTGACCAGCACCAACCAGCACTAGCTAGCACACGTCGGCCGACCCGGTACAGACCTTTTGGCACCAGCCGAACCGTTTCACTACATTCATTTGTGAGGCTAAGTTTGGATACAGACGTGCCCATTTGCACATCCCATATCGTTTCAGCTCCAAAAATGTGAAGATCTGTCCACGAGGTGCAAAGAACGACAAGACACACACCATTAACCTAATCAAGGAGTGCTTCCAGCCGACGACCCTTGGCAAATGACACAGGGCGCACCCATGTTGGCAGGTACGGGCCGTCGGCTGGTCCTCCGTTTTGAACTTCTAAATCGTGTTGTGTCATTTGGTATGGGTCGTCGGTTGGAAGCACTTCTTGATTAGTTTAATAGTGCGGGATGTGTCGTTCTTCGCATCCCGTGGGATGGTCTTCACATTTTCATAGTTGTTAGTGATAGATTTCTATCGGTCCTTGGGGATCGTCAGGTCTCAATTTCTCGCGGGAGGCGCAGGAGTTACATAGGAAATCATTTATAGTGTAATTAATAATCACAATTTTTTACCATTCACCTTATTTACATCAATATTATTCAATTAATAAAAGCAAAATTTTGAGATGTTGATCTTTCAAACAATCTAACAAATAGTGCAGGCTCAATACGCAATTGATGATTCAGGAATTACTTTAGCATTAATCACATTATGCTTGGGGAATTAGACATACCTCTCCTATGCTTTTGTTTTGTTAAAAACAACTCTGACGGCTTCGGTCACTCACTGCCCCGGTACCTTTCTTTGTGTATCAAGGTCTTGACACTGTGAACAGATTGGTAGTAATCTGATTAAGGTCTCGACGGTTAGGGTTTGAATAGGGAGACGAAATTGGGGAGTGCTTTTGAATTGTCAATCAAATTGCTAGAAATTGGGGGGTTAATATTAATTGCGGGGAGGGGGTTTAATATTAAATTTACAAAGTATTTAGATTAAGGTGTCCTTGGTGTTGACGCGTCCCTAACATAGGGTAAGAGGAAAGAAAAACAATGCATTACAGGTTTGAATCATATTCCTCACAGTTGAAGTCATGGGGGGTATGGATTGGTAGCAATGATGTTAGTGGAAGAACGTCTTGAGAGAGATGTTGAAATTGCAATCGAGGCCAGAATGACAAAAAAAGAGGCAAGGACTAAGGTTCAACCAATGGATGTGGATGAGATTAAGAGGTGTGATCTATTCCTCAAAGACCGTCCAAACAAGGAGGGTATGTACGAGAAGGAGGAAGAAAAATAAATTGTGGAACGAGTGGTAAACCATTCAACTTTTTTTTATTCACTAACATATTTCCCCTTTACATGTGCTAACAAATTCCTATAATTTTTGTAGGAAAAATTAATGAATGATGAATTGGAAGGGAAATTCATACCCCCATTCAAGTACGACATCCTTTGTTCAGCTTCAAGAAAACCCGACAACCCGGGGTATGTTAGGGGAGTGGATGTGTTCTTGACCCAACGAGAGGTGTTTGGAATTACTCGGTACTGTGGTCTTGCACAACCATAACGGATTCACACGCTGCAGAAACATGCGCTTCAACAAGATAAATGAATTGAGCAACATGACATTCTAATTCAAAAGTTGATCCAACACACCAGGCTTGTTGTTCCCGAGAACTTAGATGATTTGAAACCTGATTGGACTCCGCCATTAAGAGGATCACACTATTGTCCCAAAAATGTTGAGGTTAATCGGGAGGCAATCATTCGAACTCCTACAAAAAAAGTTGGCAACCTCGACAAGGCCATCCTCGCAAGTGATAAAAAGGTATATATTTAACTTTATCAAATCATTCATATAATTTTTTCCAAGAACCGCCTTCTCAGGGAACTTCCGATTTCGGAAGTTACAGATTTTGGACCCCTCATTTTACGAAGGCGGTTGGTAATTTTTTGAAGGCGGTTCTATTAAGAGCTTCCTTTGATTGATCACTTACAAAGGTGGTTGTGTCTTGGTTACTTTGATTGTCACAGGTTCCAGCCTCGGAATGAAGGAACCGACGGTGCTTCTGGACATGAAAGTAAGTGGAGCATCCATAACATAGAGCTGAAAGTAGTACCGAGTTCATAAGTTTCTCTTGACTTTGTTCCGGACTCAAAACAGAATCTTACACCGTGGTGTGGTTGAATATTGAGTTCCGATATCGGAACTTTTAAAAATATAAGAAACCCTGGTCATTCCTTACGGGTTTCATTTTCAAAAAATGCAAAATTTGAAATGGAGGTTAGTTTATGATTCTTCAATGAGCCTACTTTATGATTCTTCAATGAACTAATTGGCTGAGGTTAGGGTACACTTTCATTACTTGGTATATCAATGTACATTCATATGTTAGGTTTGACATTGTGTTGAATCTATTGTTTATGATTTTGGTATTTACGTAGGGTAAGATGTTGTATGAATGGGGAAACTTTTTGGACATAATTATTATGTAGTTGGGCGTATTCTAAAGTCTTGAATAGTGTTTAATTAATAGGTTTACTAGTGAATTTTTCTATTTTAATGCATTTACATCGGTGGTAATGGATCACATCAATGCATCTGTAATCATCGTAGAAAATTGCCTGAATACCTTCCTCTAGTGGAATCATTTATTGTTTTTTCATTTAAACATGCATCCTAGAATGGCTCCGTGCATACATAATGTCCATGTTAGTACAGTAGGAATGATGGATATTTAGGAAGAAAAAAGTTACGTAAACATCTCATCATGCGCGGGTGGGGTTTCAAACAACTGACACCTCTTGGGTGTGGCATGGAGATGCTTTGAAGAGAAAATGTTAAGAGAACGGAGACCATAGAAGTTGATCAAGATGATAAATTTGATGAGGGGGTCAAGGATATTTCTAGAAAATTTCTTGGAAAACTCGAGGCATGAGAGGCATTGCATAATGAAAAAAAGACTCTGTTGTATTCTTGCTCCGAACATTCGGTATTGAGTTCAACTTCGAGAATGACAAATTTAAAGGCCAAATTTGGACGGATATAAAAGGATGACAAAGACTCTTGAACTGCTTAAGGAATTGCTTTCTGAAGTTAATCTAATGCATGATAGGTTGTGGGCAGCAAAAAGGATTCTTTGCCTATTGGTATTGGAGTTAAAAAAATCACGCATGCCCCAACGATTGTATGATATACCGAGGTAAGGAGTGTGAGGCCCTACATAGTTTTCGGGTGTGTGGTGAGTTTAGGTACAAGTTGAAGCGAGTTGAGATTGCCATTGGTGTGGAACTAAGGTCTATGTCAAAGAAAAATACACCTGCTAAAGTTTTAAAGTACATGTCTATCATTCCGAGGTTGAAGAAATTATTCGCTCTCAAAGATGCCAATTAGTTGCATTGGCATTATGAACATTTTCGACCGAAAAATGAGGTAATCCAGCATGTGTAAGACGGTCAGCAATGGAAGACGCACGATGCCCACTTCCCAGAATTCGAAGTAGAATCCCGACACACTAGGTTAGGCTCATCTACTGATGAAATGAATCCATTCAGTAATATGAGTAGAACACATAGTTCGTAGCCTGTTATGCTAGTGATTTACAATCATCTCTCATGCCTAGTAATGAAAAGAAAGTATTTTTATTATCAATGATGATTTTGGGACCAAAGCAGCCGAGCAATGCTATTGATGTGTACTTTATTTGTCTTGTTGATGATTTTCTAGCACGATTAAAATAAGGTTTTCGGACCTACACTGGTAGTGTTGAAGAATAATTTACATTGAAGGCTTTAATGTTTTTGCAATGTTAATGATTTTCCGGTATACAGAAATTTATTTGGACTCAGTGAAGGGGAACTTCTCATGTTTTGTGTGTGAGAACGAAACAACTTTATGTCAGTTGAACCATAGGTGTAAAACAGTTTATTAAGAGCATAGACATTTTCTCTCTGAGAGTCACCCATGGGGATAGGCAAAGCAGTGGTTTAGGGGAGCACTTAAGGAAAGAAGACCTCCGACACCACTATCGGGTCACAAATTGTTTGAAAATGTTAGGCATTTGTCCTTCAATTTTGGAAAGAGGAAGAAAAATTTTGCATCTAGGGGGAGTTGGAAAAATTGCTCTTTTTTCAACTATCATACCGAAAGGAATTGGAGGTCAGACATTGTATTGATGTAATGCACATTTAGAATAATGTTTGTGATTCTTTAGCCAAGACACTTTTAACTACCACCAGTAAAACCAAGGATGGTCTAAAGCCCCGACTTGATTTAATTGAAATGGGTATTAAGAAGAGTTTTGGTTATGTGACAAACATCAATGATTGTTATCTCCCCACGGCTTTTTATAACATGTCTAAGCTCGAGAAAAAATATTTTTGTGAGAGCCTTAATAGTGTCAAAGTGTTCGAGTCCTATTCGTGAAACATAAGTTCATGTGTAAATGTGAATGAATTGAAGCCGGTCGGTTTGAAATCTCCTTATTGCCACAACATAATGCTATAATTGAATGTCATTTCCATAAGGTTATCACTACCATCCCATGTCACATTGTGCATTACTAAGCCGTGTTTGTTCTTCAAGAGTATTTTTTCCAAAAACCATTAGTGTTTCTAAACTAGATCGTTTGCAATCAATGATTGTGGAAGTCCTGTATCATATAGATATGTACCTTCCTCCATCATTCTTTGACATTATGGTCCAGCTAATTGTTCATTTGGTATGTGAGATCAAGTTATACAGTTTTGTATTCTTGAAATGGATGTATCCCTTCGAGCGGTATATGAAAATCTTTTAGTATTTTGTTAAGAAATGGTACTGGCCTGATGCCAGTATTTTTCACCGGTGTGTGGCAGAGGAGGTGATTGACTATAGTATAGAGTATTTGAATGAGTTTGATTCTGTGTATATTCCATGATCTAGATATGAGGGGAGGCTTGAGGGCCAACGGGTAAGAAAAGGAAAACTATTGAGCTCTGCAGTGGAAGATTTAAATGTGGCACACCTCTTTGTCTTGCAGAACCACGATGATGTTGTCCCATATATTGAGATCCACTTGGAAGAAATAAGAGTGGCGAATCTGAATTGCATATTGGCTTCGTAGTCACGTGGAGATAGGTACTTATCCTGAAATAGTGAAATAGTTACCGCACAGACCTCTTGGCACAATTCTCTCATTTGGAGGTTATAATATTAACGACTTCACATTTGCGCCTAAGTTAGTGAATGATAAGGATGTGTCTCAAAACAGTGGTGTAACCCTTGTTTCAGAGGCCCTGCACTTTGGAAGTGTAATATATAGCAATCCTATGTACACAAACAATTGTTACATTGGTACAATTTTAGAAATTTGGGAGCTTGACTAAGTGACTCTTTGAGTGCCTGTATTTAAATGCCAATGGGTTGATTTTTGTAATGGCCGGAGAAATGAGAAAATGGGATTCACACTTATTTATCAAATTCAGATTGGTTGGAGGGATAATCTATTCATAATAGCCTCACATGAACATCAGGTTTTTTATGTGAAAGATCCAGTTGATCCTAGATGGGAGATTGTTGTGGAAAGTAAGAGGGTGTTTCTTGAGGAATTTGAGATTAAATATGTGGTTGGTTTTGGTCAAAATGGTTTGACGGGTTTGAAAGATGATGACACTTTCCTTGAAAAGGATGATTCGAATTTTTGTACCTATGCACTGATCATGAGGAAGGCATTTGGGATGATGACCAAAGGAAAATGAAGAAAATAATAAAGAGGAAGAAAAATAAGAAAATAAGGAAGAAGCGCAAGTCAAGTTAGGTTTTATGTACCTCATTTTGGGTTTGTACTTAATGGACTGAACTAGTTTCGAGCTTGGAACTCAGTCGGGACAAATGGTCAAATTGATTTTTTTACCCTTTATCATTATGTCTAATCAGAATCAAAACTACATGGAAGAAATTTCATGTCCCATAGCTATTCAATCAACCAAAAATGAGGAAAATTTCTCAAATTTAAAAGCTAATAATAAAAAAACCTAAATAATATAGTTTTGTTAGTATTTTGGAAATCACAAGTCAAAAGCAAGTTTCAAATCCTAAAATATTTCAATCATGAATAAGCTACAAATATTAATATCCAATACAAGTAGTTCACACAGAAGAGCTCTTGATGAGCGTGATCTCCTTGAAGCTTCAAATTCACGCTCAAAAGGACGTTCGCGACTCTCTAGCTTCCACAACCGCTCTCTTAATTGGCAAATTTTTTTGCGCATTCACTTGTAACAATTTTTGGAGCCCTTAATGAATTTTGTGTTTGATTCCTCTGAACCAGACAATTAATAATTGTTAGTAGATAAATCCCATCAAAAGGTTTTTAAAAATATCCTAAGTAATCGTACCTTCTTCTATCCTCAACCTTTTGTTGTGGTCGGTTGCATCACGCTCCTGTGGCACCACTTGCGCTCAAAAAGCACCCACTTCTTCTTTATAAAGTATTGCCTGTCAAAATACTTACAAGCCTTATCAAGTTTCCATAGAGAAAATTCTTAATCACCATCTTTGACGATGCAACCCAGATCATATATGTGAATATTGCCGACCCAGGTTTAATTATCTTACTCTTAATAATATATAAAACATCATTGGGGTAGCATAAGTGGGCTCTGTGGTATGGCTGGGTGTCGGAACAATGCATCGACCTATCATCTCAAAAACAAATCTTTGATCCATTGTGAGATGACATAGATTAAATGACTTAGGCCTCCCTAAATCATGTATGTTCCTTTGAAAGTACCTAACGCTACACTCAAAAGAGTCAACATTCATGGACTCAGTATCTAAAGGCCATTTCACTCTATGATATACATATTTAAAGGCCCATCTAAGTCAAATGGGTAAACATTTTCTGGACCCTTATAGGGGCACTCGAGCAATTGATTGATCATCAACGGACTGATGTCTATATCGAACCCGTTCACCCTCATCCTAAAAAGACTTCCCTCAATTTCACAAAAATTGTTGTAAAATTGACAAAATAGGCCAGTTCATTCAATGTAAATATCTTGAGAATGGTTGGCCATCAAACATTATCACGGGATCAGCTAATCATATGATATGCTAAACATTCAAATCAATGAAATAGGGATCCAATAATTTACCACATTCTCTCAAATCATTATTTCTAGTTTGTGCGGAGAGTGAAACAAACCTCATGGTTTCATACCTCGGGTTTCTAGATCGAGAGTTCCAAGAATATTTTTAACCACATCTGTTGCTCGAGCGGTTGGATGTCACATCGTTGTTGTTGTTGTACTCCCACCGGTTGTATTTTTGAATTGAGAGTGCCATTTGTTCATTCCGGAGCCAAAAGATATTACCTAGGGTTTTTTAATTGGGGCTAATGATGAGGAATGACATTTTTTAAATAGAAATGTTGGTTCTGAGCTCATAACAAAGTTGGCTCTTTGTACTGAAGGGTCGATTCTATGTTTTGGGCTCAGAACACAATCTGGAGTGATTTGATAAAAGCCCAATTTTTATGTTCCGAGCTCGAAAACAATTATTATAGTAAAAAGGAGCCGTTTTTTTCTAGAGAAGGATAAGAATTTGGCCAAGAGGTCGGAACTTATGTTCCAAACTTGTGAACAGAAGCATCAGACGCTTAATAAACTACCCAAGATCAAGTTCCGAACTAGGAACCTCGTATAAGGGAATTTTACAAGCCACCGATGAAGTTACGGACTCGGAACCATTTCTAAGGCAATAGTCAATCCAATTTAACCATGTGGTTCAATTAGCGGGGCTGCATAATCAACAAACCCTCGTAGCTGATGCAAAAGAAACATAATGTTCTGACAATTGTTCTAAAATCAAATAAACACAAGTAGAACATAACCATTGAACTAAAATCCACAAATCACAAACATTTTTGTTTCAAACACACCTAAAAAGGCCATTTTTGCAATTCAACAACAAAATCATCTAACAATTCATAAAACTATCTTCATGTCTTCAAATTCCAACATAAATTAACAAAGTTCAACTAGGTGTCTTCGAAAAACATTTCTTCAATCTCCGGTTCAGTTCCATCATCTTGGGTCCCACCATCCTCTGCTTCCACTTCATTCTCAATTTCCTCTTCCTTATCATCTTCATCCTCATCATCGTCGGAGAATACCGGCTTGAAGTTTGACATGTTTTCTTCATATCCTTGGTCAATGTGCAAGCCCGATAATGAAATAAACTTGGCATGGTTAGTTTCCGCTACCTCGAGCTCTACATTCAATGAACTAATGTTGAGTGAAGGCATACCATATACCTACTAATTGTGATCTTCAAGGAACTTCCACTACTTAAAATTTTAAAAAACACAAATGGAATTAAATCATGCTAAGAAATACAAATTCACCTCTATTTCATGAGTATTAAATTTTAATGCCACTTACGAGATGAAGATGCCTCGCTCTTGGCCGTTACCGATGGTTGGCTCACAGGCAAAACCTCCAGACGGAAGTACATTCAAACATATCCACTCGTGTACTAACATCTAGTCTACTGTTAGAACTTCAACTTCATACTTCTCGACCTTTCCCAGTGTGCTACCCTTGTATTAAAATATTTATACCCATGGATATGGGGAAAAGAGGGGTGTACTCTGTAGCAATGAGCCAACTCTATTGCTGGAATATTTCTAATGGACCATGTACATCTTCAGGGACACAAGTAGATGGGTTGGTATAGCTCGGGCCTAAAACCTCATTTATAATGAATTTTGCAATTGGTATTAAAATTCCATTCACCTCAGTGAGGTCATGGTTATTTTTCTCTTTCCTAGGTTAGCATAAAATTGAAGCACTTCATAATAAACAGGCTCATCTAGTTTCAATAATTTGTCAAATTGGGAGTTCTTAAAGTAATTTAATAGACACTCTAAGCGCAATTCACCAGTATTGGCTGCACAAACAACTTTAGGATTGGTACATTTGCGGCTGTGCAAATCCACATACCTATTTTCGGCCTCCTCATTGAAGAACTTAGAACTAACACCTTGCTCAATGTACGGTTGGTGACTCCTCGTTGAAGCCGCTTCAGTTGATTTACCTTTACGACTCCTAGCCATTATTGTAGTGAAAATTTTGATTGAGGTTATGTAATTTATATTCATCAGCAAGGGTTTTAGAAAATTTAGGAATTTTTTAATCCCCAAATGATTCCCTTTTTTTTTACCTGTAACTGATTCCGAGCTCAGGACTTTCTCTAATAAAAAATTACATACTCCCTCCGTCCCACTAATATTGGCATAAGTGCTTTATGCACGTTATCCAAGACACGTGTTCGGCAGTTAATAT
>JAULKK010330754.1:0-10913 GCA_032355705.1 Rubia peregrina | reverse complement strand
GTTTTATCGTTTTCTCTAGTTGTTGGTTAATTTAGTAGTTTAAATTAGTCGTAGTGTTTCCAAATCCAAACCCCCCCTTTTTACTTTCTTTTATATGTATATGTATATCTATATCTAGGCCTATATCCACCCTTATATGTGTAAACGCTTAGGAATATCCCTCTTCTCTGTGGACGACCCCGACTTGCCACTATCTACTTAATTGTAGTTAGTAAGCATTTAGGGCTTATAAATACTATCTTTGAGAGGCACGGCGACGGCCTCCCAATATATAGCAAAAGTACTATTTGACCACTCTATCTGAAGAGCTTCTGAGCTCGGAAATGGCTATTTGGGAATGGTCATCATCACAATGTATTGCCAAACAATGCTAAACTTTTACCTTACAATGTTTTTTCTTTTTTTTCGTCTTCATTTTTGGTGCCTTTCGCCTCTTGGTCATCTTTCCTTGGTTTCTGACCCATATAACTTCATCGTGATTCTTGCAACCCAAGACCAATCAATCCTCATGGTTGCGTCATCAAACCCATATAACTTCATCTTTCTTTGGTTGTGTCATCGTCTTCGAGGTGAAAATCTTCTTCATTCGATCCAATCATAGTGTTTGTACCAAAACCAATCAAATCCTCTTGTTAATATTTCTCTACGAAAGCCCTTTTACCTGCAACCATAATCTCCCACCAAGAATCGATAGGATCTTTTACGTAGAAAACTTGATAAGCTTGTCCAACCAATATGAATGGATCTTCTCTGCAACCCAAACGACTTCGATCCACCAGCATGAAACCCAAATCATCCATTCTTTGTCCATTGTTAAAATCAACCCATTGACATTTAAAAACTTTCACTCTCATCGTAAAATAATCGAAAATTTACATAAAGGTACCAAAATAGCACGTATGGGCATACATCAGATTGTGGTCGGATGTACTGCGAACATGCAATGCTTCAGAAACAAGTGAAACTCCACTATTATGAAAGAATCTTTTCTCATCCATATTTTGTGGAAAACATAAATATGCTGATGTCATAACCCCCGAAAGATAAAACAGTACCCAAAGGTCTCTGAGATAACCACTTGACTTTTTCAGGATATAGACCGGTCGACACGTGAGATCGCAGCCATGAAGCAAAAGTTCTAGTGCGTGGTTGAATAACTTGTTCTTTATTGAAAGTAGAATTGAACACTCAAATTTTATCCATGTGGATCTCAATGTATGGGAAAATATCCTTATGATTCCAAAGAACATACAAATGCGCAGTGCATAAATCCTCGGCACTGAGGCTAAAAAGCTTACCTTGTCAAATTCCCACACCCTTCAATCACCCTTAATGCCTGGAACTGGGAAACCCCAGAGAGTAAAACTCCTTAATATAATCAATACAAACTTCAATAACTTTCTCAGCTGCATATCGTTGCACAATACTTGCATAAGGCCTACACTCATTCTTCACAAAATGTTTGAAAATTTCATATACCTCTCAAAGGGATACATCCATCTTAAAAATACAAGACCAAAAAGATTATTCTCAGAAACCAAATGAGTAATAAAATGGACCATTATGTCAAAGAACGTAGGTGGGAAGTACATCCCCGTTAGGCACACTACTACGACAATCATATTTTGCAATCAATCAAGCTTTGCAACACTAACGGTTTTGGAACATAAATACTTTAACAAAAAACATAGCTTTGTAATACATAATCGTACATGGTACAACAGTAATGACCGGGTCACAATGGCATTCAATTCCTACATCAAGTTGTGGCAGTCATGTGATTTCAATCCAACTAACTTCAACTCTGTTTGCGATACACAAGTGCTAATATTCAAAGAATAATCTCTGGGCACTTTCACAATACTCACCGTCTCCCAGTATAACTACTTTTCCATCTCAGACATGAAATAATAAGCAGGAGGGATATAAAAAGCATATCCATCAGTAACGTGACCAAGATTTTCCTTAATACCCATATCAAATTAAATCGTGACTTCAATCCATCTTTGCTTTTACCTGGGGTATTTGGAAGTGTTCCAACCAAAGAATCGGAAACATTTTACTGTATGTGCATTACATAAAAACAGTGTCTAACATCCAAATCATTCGGATAAGGGGGTTGAAAGAAAATTTAGCATTTCTTCCAACTACCTTCAATTACCAACTTCCGCTTCCCCTTACTAACATTTTAAAGAAATCCTCTAATGTTTTCTGAAAACCGCAGCGTCCAATAATGGTACAGGTGCTCCTTTCAACTCTGTCTCGCCATTGAACCACTTCTTGACAAAATGCCATGGATTCCCCTTGGGGAGAAAATGTTGATGTTCCTGGTAAACAATTTTAGAACCATGCTTAAGTTGAAAAAATGTTGTTTTTTTATCAAATGTCATTTCACAGAATATCCTAACAAATTTCCATAAGCAGGAAAATCATTTATGGTGCAGAACAAAAGGGCCTTCATCGCGAACAAATCGTCCACGACAAAATCACAGGTTCGGACTCCATAATTGAACAACGTAAAAAAACATCCACTAGGGGAGCAAGATATACATAAATGTCATTACTCAGTTGCTTGGGGCCCAAAATTATCGTTGATAAAGGAACGCATTTTCTTTTCATTATCAACCATGATAGGAGATTGTAAATGACTAACATTTTGGGCCAAGAACTGTATGTGCTGCTCATGTATCCAACTGGATTCATTTCATCGGTAGAAAGTCCTAACCTTAAATATCGGGAATCCGATCCGAACTCTGGGTATTTGCCATTGAGCTTTTTCCATTGCTCACCATTTGACGCATGACTTGACATCAACCGCCGGATGATCTCTTTTCACATTCCATCGTAGTAACTTTGCATCTTCTTTCAAAGCAAACAACTTCTTCAACCGTGGAATTATCAGAAGATACCATAAGACCTTAACGGGTACCTTCTTCTTCAAAACGGCCCCACTTCTGGACACACATCAATTTCACTCTACTTCAACTTGTATTGATCAAGACTCACCATATACCGGGCATGTTTTGAATTTTTAATCCTCACCCCCATATACAACATGCAATCATTCGAACCTACACGGATTTTTTTCAATTCAAAACCTATAGGAAAATTCTTGAACCAATTTTAGAGTTTCAGTCATCGCTTTTTAAGTCCAACCAAATTTAGCATTTAAATTCATGATTTTCAAGATGGCGATCAAAACTGAATGTTTTGACCACACGTACAATGGGCTATTCTTGTCATTAAGCAACACCTCTAGGTCGTCAGGTTTACCATGGAATTCTATGGAAAGATCCTCCACCATCTCATTAAATCCATCGCCACCATCTAATTCAATCCCTTCCTTAGTTCTAACATTTCCACAGCTAACAGCCAGTACCTCCCTGTGCTATATCCTAGGTAACTTGTTTGGAAACCTCGAATTATAAGGTGTTCACAGAACTTCTTCCTCCCTAAAAATGCATCATTCCTGCAATCTTTTCATGGGCAAGACATATTCAACAAGTGAAACTTGTTTGGGAACCTCGAATTATAACGTGTTCATGAAACATCTCCCACCCTAAAAATTCATCATTCCTGCAATCCTTTCATGGGCATCGTGCACGCACGACACCATTTTTTTCTGCATGCTCAAAATCCACCACAATAAATTATTCTACTAAAAAATGTAATCAAGTGAGTTCTATTCTATCCATCACATACATGGAAATAATATACAAACCTATTCAATCATATATGCAACACGATTACGATTAGAAAATTTTCAAATCAAAATCCTAATTCAAAAAATTGCAAAACTTAAAATCAATATTAAAATCATTAGTAAAATTAGGTAATAAAATTTGTAGATGTAGAATTACCTTACTCTTTTACATACAAAGAATGCCCTAAAATTTTAAACCTATTTCTTCTAAGTGCAAATGAGATTGAACAAATGAATTTATTGATATTTTACGTGTGTTAAGAGCTTGGAAATCATGTCGAGCCTATAAAATTTAAAGGAAATACTAGCCCAAAGTTGTTATGAGTCTGCAACAACTAAAAAAATTGCGTTACAAACTCGAAAAACATGTCATTGTTTCAATTACAAGGCAACTGAGCAGTCTCGCACTCGGAACAACTATTGGATCATTGTTCTGAACTCGGAATGTACACAATCAAAGATAGTACGACACAATCGGCTTTCATAATCAATTAATTAAAGGCAGTTATTAGAAAAATCACCTTCCATCTCTAATATACAAAGGCAGTTGTAAATTAACCAACTTTGTTAAATTTGGAAATGCCTTTAAGAATTCTGAGGGACCGAATGACATAATTCCGAGGTCAAAACCCCTTCTTGAAGGATGTTTTACAAAAAAATAGATGGAACCCCCTTCTAACGCTGCCTTTAAAAAGGCCTCCTCCACTAGTAAAAGAAAAAGTCCAAACCTAGATTGCTTAGATTGTTCCTTCTTTTGAGTGAATTTGACTTGAAGTTGAGATACAAGTAAGGGAGCGAGAATGTGGCATTTGAACATTTGAGTAGGCTAGTGTCCCCCAAAAGAGTTAGAGCCTACAAAGAAAAATCCTAGGTTAGAGTCCATTCGTGTAGAATTTCCCGATGAGCAATTGTTTGCACCAGGAAAAATAACCCTTGATAAGAAAATTTGGTGAACTATCTAGTCACCAACCAATTTCACCCCCAACATACACTAAGGCCTAGAAATAGAGGTCTATGAGCAAGGAAAAGAAATAAAAGAGGGATGATCCTAATATGTGGAAGAATTGTTCGGATTAAGTGATTCAAATGCGCATTCTCGAAAGTTAAAAGAATTCCGGTCTTGCATTTTATCACTTTTTTGCTTGTGGAGGTCATTTTTGGCCTAAAAGGACCATTAAGAAATAGTTCGAAAGTGGATTATTTTGGCCTACAATGGGGAAGCATACTTACCAATTTTGCCAATCTTGTGACAATTATTAAAGGACAGGCAACATTTCTGTAAAAACTGAAATGCAGCAAGCAAGTGTCTTGCATTGTTAGATTTTTTATGTGTGGGGGAATTGACATTATGGAACCGCTCCCAAGTTCTAGTGGGTTCATTACATCTTAATCATTGTTGATTATGCATCTAAATGGGTGGATCCCTCGAGCGATGATTAGTGATTGTAGAGCACATTTTTACAACCGCACCATTAAAACTTTAATGAAGAAAGATGGTGTCTTCCTCAAGACACCCATCGCCTACCATTCCAAAACAAATGGACAACTGAGATTTTCAATAAAGAGATCAAATCCATCCTTTAAAATGGTTTACCCATCATGAAAGGAATGAAGCTCTTAGCTAGATGATGCGCTTTAGGTGTATAGGATGACATACAAAAACCTAGTTCGTAAGTAACTCTATCGACTTCTTTTTGGAAAGGCATGCCAACTTCCGTTTGAGTTGAACATAATGTATATTGGGCCGTCAAATGCCTCAACATGAGCTTGGACGAAGAAAGATTTTTTAAGATGTTGCAAGCAGAAGAACTTGAGGTTGGTAGGTTCTTATATGGCGAGGAAATGCCTTCCTTTTCAATTGAGACTTCATCTATTTTTGAGTAAATTGTGCTCAAGGTTGGTAGGTCCCCTTATATGGCGAGAAAAGTCTTTCATCATGCTGCGTGGAGATAGAGTGTGAGAAGGATAAATTATTTCAAAAGTCATATGGCAGTGTTTGAGACCATACCTTAAGAATCTGAGTTTAGAGTCAATCGAGGAAATCTCCCTCATAGACCCGGTTTATCAATAGTGATTCTTAAGAGAATAATTTGTTATGAGGACAATAAACATATTAATGGGTATTTTTTCCATTCTGTGGCAATTGGATTGAGAAGTAGGTATCCCCTTTGATTTCATTTATTTTTCTTTAGTTTTGTTTTTGTGGAATACTATTATTCCTTGTATGCACTTTGGAATTTGCATGATTGTAAGGTTGAAGGTTTTAATGTAAGGTCAGTGGAACGAAAAGCTAGTTTATTAAACCATGTAGAATCACCCAAAAACTTTGAGATAACTCCCAAACATCATCCAAACCTAGCCCCAGACACTTGGACTCACAATGAACAAAGTGTGGGGGTAGGATACATAGTTCATTGTAATGGCCAAACAGCTCTCTATATTGTGCCAGAAAGCATTGTATTAGTGTTTTAGCATTATCGGGAATATTTTCTCTTTTTCTTCCATAAGAATTTTTGCGCATGTGCATATGCATTGAGGAAAATTCAATTTTCAAAAGTGGTGGAGGGAATTTAGGAAATACTTGCAATACAAGAAACAACACATTTCACCTTTGTTCCGGAGGGGCTTTTACCTCAATTTTCCCTTAAAATAGATGAGGTAAAGTAAGAAAATGTTTTTTACCTCAGTAAATGATCGAGGCAAAAGGTTACCTCAATTATTGTTGAAAAAACAATCGTAAAAAATCAAGGATCAATGCTAGTACTGAGAGACGACTGACGTTGGCCGATATAGTTGACTACCGGCTGGTTGATATCTGTGTAACGTCATTGAGGCCAATGTCACAGTAATTATCATTGACATCGCAATGTACTTTGATCGAGTCACAAGTTTTGGAAGCCTGCTGTCGCAGTATTATTGACGTGGCATATAGCCAAAACGATGTCAGTTTTTGTAGACCAACATCATAGTATTATCACCAACGTCAGTATATAGGGTTTCCACTTGGGACCGATGCGGAACGCAACATTTTTTATAACGATTGCGGTTGCAATGTTTTGGGTTTGACATCGGCCGATCAAGGAGTCACTACAAACTCAAAAGTCATATTTTGCATTGTAATGAGGAACATTTAATAATTACGTAAAGAATATTAAATGTACATTATAGATTAAATCATTGATAGTGAAGTGAGTATTGCCTTCTTGGGTAAAGAAAATTAGGAAACTGTAATACATAAAGGTAGACTCTCCATATAAAAAGGGGTTTAGGAATGATAAGTTAAAAAGTTTTCTAAGATAAGGTTTAAAGCTTCATTTTAGGTAAAACTCATTTATATTTGCATCATTAGAAATGGTCTGTAGTAGAATGTTAACCTTAACCGACGTTTCTATTTTGAGGGAATATTACCCCTTCTTATTTGATTGTGAGATTACAGTCCCTTCTATCAATGAGTTGTAATAAAACCACTAGCAGGCATGGTTGGTGTCTACGAGTTCCAGCTATAATATGGTTTGAATTTTCCTATTCCAGCCTATGTTTTTTGTGTGTTGTGGTCATATAAAGTTTCTCTCGATTAGTTGCACCTATATAGGGTTTCAATATTTGTTGGTTTCGAGCTGATATGTTGTGGCGTTGGTAATTTTTTTAACCTAGGTATTTTTCTTCTTAATATCATTTAGATTTGGTCTTTTACACCAACTTGGGTGACCTTTAATCCCAAGGGTTCAATTACGGATATTGTAAGGGGTATACATGATATGTGAGAAGGATGGTTGGACGACTATATTTTTTGGTTTTCCAGGTTCTAGTACGGTTCTAACCTCGAATAATAATGTACCATTGGCTAAAGAGTTAATGCTGGGAAGCACGCTTGGTCCTTTGTACAAGATGCAAAATTATGTATTAGTGGTTGAAAAACCTATGGCTTGACCTATTTTGATATTTTGTTTTGTATTGTATATGTTTCATTTTTGGGTTCGGTGAGGATTTACTTCCTAATCAGGGTATAAGCATACTAGAGGGCCATCAAGTGGTCAACGGCTCCAAACATAAGTCCAATCTAGATGAGGAACTTTGTGGTACTTATCCTAAGGTGGCTAGGCTACAATCGGAAGTAAAGATGCTACACTCCCTCTGTGAGAAATGGAAAAATCTTATCTTGACTCTTTGTAAAAAGCTGAAGGATTTGAAGGAAATTGGTTCTAATGACACTTTGTAGTTAGCTAACCCTAGGGCTAAGGTTTTAGGTTCACGTGAATTTTGTATATTTTAAACTTTATTTGAGATATTGGTTGTCTTAAAGTTTGAATTTTCTTTTATTATATTTCTAAGTTCACTCGATTAATTTCGATTAGTGTACTAATTTTTCGAGCCTAGTAGATGACTCCTGCAAATATTATCTTACTTTATCTAAATGTTTAAACTTGTACTGATACTAGTACTACCAATGGCATAGAACTAGTAGATCAACTAAGTTATTAAATAGGACCTTGGATTAGTGGTTTTATTTCTTACTCTTATGCTTATTAAGGTATTTTACCTCTTGTTATCAAGGTTTATTTTGTGTGATTTGTATGGCTTATCTTATCTTTTATTATTAACAGGGGAATGGTGTGAAGTGTGTTATATAAATGTGCAAGATTTTGTGCTATTGTGATATTACGGCTTGGAATGTCGAATTTGGTGTGTGTGAACTGGGGTTTTCTCATATGTTAAAACTTAAATGGGTTTTTATAACCATATTGTTACCTCGAGGCCTAATCATGGTTTAATGTTGTTTAAATCCGAGTTGTGTGGGGTCTAGCACCAAGATGGGGTATTGTAGTGCTCGTGTTAAGAAAATTTAAGAGAGTAATCTGGGATTGGCTAATAGGTTAAATATGCTAAAAACCTGAACATAAAATTATACATCAAAATCCTACAACGTAGTAGTATTTAGAGGTCCGGTGTGAAGTTTTCTGAAGGAAGGATGTAGGTATATGTTTCTGTCTTTGTATCCATATTTTTTCAGGGAATAAGAAGTATTATCTTTCTATTGTGGTCTAAGAATTGTAACCTTATGTCCTCTAGGTGCTTATTGTTTAGATTGCCATTTGTTTTTATTTATGGCTTGTGATTTGAAAATTGTATTATTTTGTAGTTAAATGTGTTTGGTGTGTGCCATGACGTGTGTGATTTGTGTGTTGAAAGCGGAATGAAGCATTGCTTGTGTCACGAGGCTGGTGATTTGATAGGTGTATGCGAAGCCACAATCTGCTTTCTACCTATATGGGATGTGTGTCATGGGTTATTTATGTGTGTGTTGTTCAAAATGTGGGTTGAGGTTCTTTTTCTGTCCCGAGGCTGGTGATTTTTTAGGCTTATGAGAAGGAAAAGTCTCTCCCCCTTGGTTTGTTTGATTGTGCATTTTATTGGAAACAGATTCAAATATTTGCTTGTGTTGTTTAGCTGGTGATTTACCGGGGGTATGTGAAGCCGCATTATTCTTTTCTCCATCCTTCTGTGTGTTAGTTTGGAGTTCTTGAATGAACTTGTAGAGTACATGTCTCCAAGGTTTACTCAGTGAGGTTCTTTGTGAATTTGTGTTATTGTTGTTTAGGTGTGTGCATGTACTATACATGTTCGTTTTATCTGTGGATTCACTGATCCATATAATATAGGAAGTGCTTTTTAGTGACTTATTCATTTTTCAAGGTGAAAATAAGGAGTTGGATAAACATGGGTACAAAACCGTGATATAGCACGAAACGGTACTTATATTCTCACAATCGTCGGGAACCCCCACTTAAAATGACAAAATAGAGAAAATAGCAACCACAACCACTCTCTTTTATATTAGCTGTGATTTTAGGCATCACAGATGAATTATGAAGGCATGGATTAAAAGTCTCCACTCAATCTGAAATGGTTATGGTGCCTTTCTATTTTTTTTCTGCTGAATCCCATTCTTGTGATATTTTTAGTTGTTAGCATTGTACTCAATCAAATGTAATGTTTTATTCGTTCATGTAGTTTTAATATAGGGTTTGGGGGGAGTGCTTTCTCTTCGGGGGGGTCTTTTGCCCCCCATTTGGACGCTGAATAGGGTAGAGATGGGGGATGGATGTAAAGGGGGAGGGCGCATTATGGAAATGCGCTAGTTTAATTTTTTTTTAAAATTTTCTGACGGTTTGTTTAATTAGGAAATTAGAAATTAATAAAAATGGAGAGGGTTCATTTCTAGGTTTAATTTTTTTATAAAATTCTGATGGTTTGTTTTGCGGGAAATTAGAAATTAAATAAAAATTGAGAGGGAACCACACGTGGATTACACGCGTCACACTTATCTGTGTAGCCACACGTGGATTACACGCATCACACCTACCTGTGTAGCCCCACGTGGATTATACGCACCAGACGTGAATTACACGTGTCTAAATTACGGAGGATGCATTATTGAAATCTTAAATAAAATATCTAAAATTAAAATAACAAAACATCAAAGTTTTTCATTTTGCCACACCTGAATTACACGCGTCACACGTGGCCGAACCACACGTGGATTACACGCGTCACACCTACCTATGTAGCCACACATGAATTACACGCACTACACGTAGATTACGCGTCACACGTGGATTACACACGTCACACACGTGTAATCCGCACAAAAACATCCGCGCGTTTAATCCACATGTGGCTACGGTGTGATACACGTAATCCAAGTGTGGCAAGCGTGTAATCTGTGAAAAAACATCCGCGTGTGTAATCCACGTGTGCTACACAGGTAGGTGTTATGCGTGTAATCCACGCGTGGCACGTGCAAAGAAAATGATTTTTTTGATATTTCTTTACGCGAAACTTTAATTGTTGATGTTTTTAAATTATTTATATATGATATTAAATTTATATTTTAAATTTATTTAAGGTAATGTATAATATTACTACTTAATTGATTACTATTTATATTATATAATTTTAAAATAAAATTATTTGGGGAGGTCGTCGCCGTACCTCTCAAAGATACAATTTTTAAGCCATTTTGCTTACTAAATACAATTAAGTAGATAGTTTGACAAGTTGGGGTCGTCCACAAAGAAGAGGAATTTTCCTAAGGGTTCATGCATATAGGGGTGGATATAAGCCTAGGTATATATAGATACACATATATAAAAACATGTAAAGAGGGGGGGGGGGGGTTGGTTGGTTTTCTAAGTTATGAATTGAAAGA
>JAULKK010330736.1:0-10915 GCA_032355705.1 Rubia peregrina | reverse complement strand
AGATCACAAATTCATGGAGTGAGCTCGTGTGTGTGTCAGATTTCTGACTCCCTCCCGAGCTCAAAATTTGATCCGGCTCAAATTCTCTCTCATTTGAGCCTCATTGTGAGAATTTTCGGGCTCAAATTCCCACAATTCCAAATTTGAGCCCAGTTTTGAGCCTCATTGTACATGCTCTGAATATACCCACCTACCGAATTGAGTTTAAAATTCAGGAAAGAGTTCAAGACAACTAGTGATGAGATGACTCCTGTCACATCCCTAACATTCACCATATAATAGTAGGAATATTGGTCTGATTATGTAAGTTTGTGAAACCCTTTTCCATACACACACATGACCACTAACTCTTCTGTGCCTAATTTTGATATCAGATCGAGTTTCGACAACACGTCACCCCCGCCTGACCGCCTTTATTTTGTATTGTCCTCACTCAACACTATCTCATTGAATAAACTGAGTCTTAACATTGGCAACAACTGTAGGAATGATCGAACATCCCCCGTGCAACTCACATCATAACGTAGTAGAAACCCACAAGGGGTATGGAGATAGTTAATCAGTGGGGGAGCAGCCCTTGATATGGCTAGATGAGTCAAGGCCCGGTCTGGTTCATTTCCACTAGATCGAAATACTACTGGCCCCGCACCTACGAGAGCACACCATCATATCTAATCCGTATTAGAGCTCATAAATTACACAGTTTTTTGTTAACCTTGATGGCACCTAGTATGGTGTTGCAAGTGGGAAAGGTTTGAAACAGAGTTTTTGCAAAATTTCCCAAATAACTCCTTGTGACCTTGCCAAATTTCTCGCCTAGATTTGGCTAAGGGCGTTTTAGTGAAAGACGTTTGATCTGTCGTTGGCTTCCTTCCCCTAGTGAGCAGAACGACTCTTATTTTTTTAATCACCTCTCTTCCTAGGGGGATTTCTCCAGATCTCTTTCCTCCCATTGCTCAGTTTCTAGTTTCTTGTTGTTTTCTTCCTCTATTCGGATGAATTTCTCTACAACTTTCTGGAGGTCTCTTGGATTGTCTAGCATGTATGCTGTGAGCTTTTTGTAAAACTCACTAGATCTCATGCCGTTCATAAGTTCCCCAATGACACCGGGTGCATGAGATCCTTGATTTCCAAGCTTTCTATGACTTAGTGGTCATGGTATTCTGCGATATTATCTCCAATTTGTTGCGCAATATTCATTATTCGTGAATGTTTGTGTGAGCTTTTGATTTTGGTAGAATCAACCCATAAATTGATCTGCCAACTGGCCCCTGCTTCGTATGCTTTGGTTGGTCCAACTGTCGTACCAAACTATCATGGTTCCTGTAAGGAATATTGGAAAAACTTTTCATTCCAATTAGATGGGCGCATCACGGAATCTCATGCTGGTTCTGTAAGAGTGCAAGTGCTCTTTAGGGTTATTCGTCCTGTCATAGGCTTTGAGTTGATCTAGTAACTTGAACCCTTTTGGCATTGCAAAGTTTTGCAGGTCTTCTGTCAGTGAGGAGTGCTTTGCTTCATGTTTGACATCATATTCCATATTATCCCGCTGATTGCCACTATTTTTGTTCATTTTTTACTTCTTCGCTTGTGTTTGCTTATCTTTTCCACTATTTATCTGCTCCCTGGTGGATATAACGAATTGTTTGTACAATTGCTCCCGGTTAGCTTCTAAGAAGGCCACGAAGGCTCGCTTCTCTTTGTGTCCGGGTGGAGGGGAATCTTATTCCTCTCCTGACTCTTGGATGTTTCTTGTTTCTTTAGGAATGGTGTTTTTGGTGGGGGTGGTGTTGGAGGTGGTACTGATTCCATTGCTTCTTTCTGTCGACTATTCTGACTCCAAGTCGCCATGTTTCAGGGTGAACAATTGACCTAATATATTGGTCCTCACAGACGGCACCACTGATGTGGAATGAACTCCTGGAACGATAGTGACGGTTTCACCTTGAAGAAAGTTCATATAAGAATCTTACGTATGGAATTTAAGGGAGAGTCTCCAATGCTAAAGGTTGTACTTCTAGAATCAATATATGAATATGTTTTTAGCTTGTTACGTATGTTGGTTTTTTCATCTTGCTTCCTTTTATAGGGTCGCTCCCATACATTCCCGGTGATTCATACCCACATTTGGCACCCATAAGGATACCAACTTATAATAGGCTATTATTTTCATATCATGGTCGTTATGATGTCTTTGTGGAGTTACCGCTCCTTACGCTCCCCGTGGGATGAATGCTCGCTCTTTTGTGGGGTGATCTCATTTGTTCACTGGTTCTAACACTTTGCTCATTAATCTTACCAACGTGCATACTTCTCATACACCATTGGGTTGGGTTCTATGTGTTTCTTATTGTTAGTGAAAGTGTTGTGAATGTGTGTAAGTTGTAAATTTCCTATAAGGAACATAGTGTAGGATTCTGGGGCATTCCTGGTGGGTACCTAGAATCTCACTGGTTTTGTAGTTATTCTACATGGGTGGGTTATTTTGAGGAATTATTTCATTTTCCAGAGATGCAAGCTCAGGTTAAATCTCTTGTGGGATATTGTACAAATTAATACTCATGCTTGTTTTAAGTATCTGCCGTTATGGTTTTTTAGGGGATCTTGGTGTTTATATTTTTCTAGTAAGAATTATTGTGTTTTGTCCTATTTTTTTTGTTGGTTCGGGGGCTAGGATCAACGAATGCATGGTCAGGGTGGAGGAGCTTGAATCAATGCCATCCGCGAGACCTCTGGCGACGGGAGCTGGGGGGAAACCAGCGTGAGGAAAAGCCTAGACACGCGGCGGCTTGGCTCTAGGGCAATTCTGGGCTGCACAATTAACATACTCTTGGACCTGGATGAGATTCACGAGTTGAGTCAGTTTTGCATGGACTGGAAGAAGTATGTCTGGAGAACGATGATTACTTGATGGCAATTATCCATTTCATGACATACTTGCCTACTTTCAATTTAATGTCCCCGCATTAAGGGTGCACCACAGAGTACGAGATGGGTTCACGTGAAAGAGCTGGACTTTGGTCCAACATCTCTCCCTCACTATACCTTCATCTAATCCGCACTCCTCGAGATTGTTAATAACACTAACATTTTCATGAGAGAGAAGTAATAACCCACACCGTTGGGGATCAAAGATAGAATTTATATGCTGCTCCCGTATGTTCACTACCAACTACAAGAAAGTAGCTAGTGGTAAGTCCAGGGTCATCCACAGCGACACTAAATTTTGATAGTTAAATAGACACAACTCATAATCGGGCTTCACTTCAATTGTGTGTCAGGAATAATGCTACACACATAGGATTGGTGGGGTTTTATCGAACAACTACTAACTGTGCAAATCAGAGAGATTAAACTAGCTTTGGGGATATTTGCATAACATTGCCAATGAATGACTTTGATCCTAGATTCTATTATGTGTAAGATAAATTAATAAACCTATCTTGTGTCTATGTCACATAGTGTGGATGGTAGCCAAACATTCTCAATGACTGTCACATAAAGCTTCACCGTCTTCTTATAAACTATCACACTGCTTTCGTACTTAGGAAAATTACATTGATCGAACTATGGATTCACTCCTCTTTCCTTGCAAATCTCACTCTCAATGTTAACGTGCCCACGCTTAAAAGGAACAAAGCATTGCGTAGGTAGAAATCGTTTGATAGGAGATTAAGGAAACTACATCCCAAATACTCCACTATGGACATTAATTCCTAGGCTTAGAGAGGCAAAAGAGTCAGCATCATGTGATGAGTATAGGGTTGAAATGACTCTAGTCTCTACACGACAACCCTAGTTGCTACAAACTATCATGCTCATTCTATTGGGGCATCTATCATCCCTAACTTGAATTATTATTACACGATGATACAATCAAGTTAGACTCTAACGATCAAAACAGTACTCTCAATCAACATGCATGCACTCACATTTCCAGTACTCACGAACCTACAATAGGTCTATTCCAACACTCCCAAGGTAGTAATACAAGCCTAGCACGATGACATGTTATAGATGAAACTACCGTGGATCATAGAACAGACATAACATGCATCTTACAAGAATATAAAGCTTAAATAAAACACGAATATTCATAGAACATAAATATAGAGAAATCGAAGAATCTCACAAAAGCATCAACTAGTTATGAATACAAATGATTCCCCAAGTAATTAACTACTCTAGAGACATTGAACCCAATACAATCATTGGATTCAATGCCATATGCATAAACTAGGAATAATAAAATGAGAAGAGAAAAGTTAGCCTCTTTATCTCTCTACATACTCTTAGATCTATAATTTAGAAATGATATTACTACTTATTAAATCCTAGTAGACTAGAAGCTCTTTATATAATAGGTGAAAATGGGCCTCAGAAAAGCCCCCAAACTAAAAGGAAACCCTATAACCCACGTCAGCACAGGCTGTGCAATAGCACACGGCCCATGCCACATGGTCGGTGCAAAAGTACACGGGCCGTGGACTGGAGGCATTCCTTGGTAAAACAGAGCACGAGGCCCATGCAAAGGCATACGGGATACCGACTGGTGAGCAGTCTTGGCGGCCTAAGCAACGCAACCCATGAAAAAATATATGGGCCGCCGTTTGGAGTAATTATTCCTGGCTTCTGATTCTGCGACCGCATAATAGGATGCGCGGCACGAACTGATGGTCCGAGTCTTTACATTCTAGGTGCACAGGCCGTACAAAAAAACATGGCCCATGTTGAGACTTAGTCACATCAACTATAGGTTTGGAATGAGACGTGCCTATCTTCACTTTTTTCTGGAATTTGACTCATTTTATTTGTCGCATCCATCTACTCCCACGTTTAACCTCGTGGCCTTCAGTGTACTACCATTCTTCTGAATGACCTTCTACTATCTATTACTATTCTTGGGAATTGACTTCTACATAGTTTGAAGTGCCTACGAGCAATCTACAAATAAAAGCACAAAAATGAATCTAGATTCTCATAGGGACATAGAATCAATTAGATCTAAAGTAAGCTACAAAATGAAGGATTTAGATATGAAGATCATAAATGATCATCTAAATCCTTCATAATGAAATTTACCTAAATCTAGCAATCTACTATACAAAAGATAACAAAAAGATACGTTAAATGCTTTAGGAAACACATGTATTTTACGGCTCATCACCATCTTAGACTGGCTAACTTATGGCTATGACTTTAGTCAACTTACTTTACATTTGTGGTAGACTATAATATTTGACTCAATGTAATCTCGTATGAGGAATCCTCATAGATTAGGGACGAATGTATTGTGTAAACCTTAGTTTCTGTATAAATATTTGGTATTTTATGCTAAGGTTCTGTTATTTTTAGCGCAATTGAGGTTGTCATTCCTCTTATTGTTTGTTAACTGTCATGTTACTGATAATGAAGTTCGCTTGATATGGGCATAACATTTTTTAGCGTCTCTTAATTAGTCTAAGACTAGGTGATATTTGTAGATATATTTTCTGGGATGAAGGGATAGGGGAAATTGCAAAATCATAGTTGTCAAAATTAATTTTTGACTTTATGCATACGGGAGTATTTGGTATGTTGTGGCGTACCTTTGTGCTGGGGTGAAAGTGTGATTTTTCTTGTGTGAGTGCCTTTGGTTGGTTGTTGGTATTCTTTTTCTTTGATGCATGCGCTACTCTATTAGGTATCAGCTCTTTTCTTTAGGTCGCCCCTTGTGTTACACTTTTATGTTGGGTCAGATTTTGGCCTTTCCGGGGGTTATGAAGACCGACTAAGAAAAAATCATCCCCATAGTCTGCGCCACTGATGCTAGAAATTCCGTCCGGGCCAGCATAACCTCTAAGATAGGCGCAAATCACCATAATCGTTTAAGGTACCTGCAAATAAGCTATCAGAGAGTTCCCATGATTAAGCTCCGACACTCATGTCAGTTTTCTTATTGTCTTAGTGTCTTAGCTAATTTTCCGGTACCTCTTTCATCATTATTGATTTCCATTTATAAAAAAATGGATCATGTGACGATGCCCACATTGTGTGTTTCTCATTGCTAAATTGTGGGCTTGCCAGGGTGTTCATGGGTGTTAATTGTCTTTCTTCTTGGGGCGAGCTGCGTCTTGTATATAGCAGACTATTCTTTGTGTTCGTTGGTCCACTGGTGTGATGTTTTGCCTTTGGTGTTAGACTTTGCTTAGCTTGGGCAGGGGTATACTAATTATGGCTTCTAGAATTTACATTATCTAATACTTATCTTATTTTGTGATTTTTGGTAGTATCTTCGGTTGAGATTGCCGAACTAGGGACCAAGGTGAAGGACACCACGAATCCTTCCCCTATGGAAGCAAGGCTTGTGGGCACTAATGGAACCAATGACAGTTGGGATTTCCTAACTGTAGCAGTTAAAGTTGCGAAAAATGGGCTACACAATTGACAGACTTGTGAAGGAGGAGTCCCTTTATGAGTTTATTTGACTACTTCAAGGGGTGGAACCTATGCACTTTCATAGTGAGCAGCCACTACTTTCTAGCACGTTTGTTCTACTTGATGACGATGATGACACCCCTTCACTTGGGGTACTTGGGAATGGAGACAGTGTAGTGGGATAATATGCAACCATTCTTGCCTTAGCTCCCATATCGCTTAATAAACGTAGTGATATCCGAGGGGTCTATTCGTCCCTTTGAAGTTTGTGATCCCTGTTAAGAGATATCGATGAAGGAACTTCTGTCACTGGGGCTACAATGGTTTGACTATTCATTGCTGCTAGGTCTCAAGTAGCTATATGTGTAAGTAATAGGTTCATATATGGTTGTTTGTAATTCTTCCTAGAGGAAATTTCTCTTTCATTTAAGTGAGAAATTTTGCAGTAATCCTTAATTTTTGTATGAATCCAAGATTTGATTTAATAAAATGTTTATTGCACATGTTATGAGTTCTCTTATTTCCTTTGTGGGAATGTTATTCAGGCAATGCTAATGTCACTTCGCTTTCATTAAATTTTGTATAGTTATCTTCCTAAGGCTTAAGGGGTTAAATTGGTTGTTATTTCTAGAATGTCTCTAGGTTAACAAATTTTCCAGAATTTATAGTATGAGACCTGTCATTTGATTGATCTTGATTGGGGCTCAATCATGCAAATCGCGACCCTCTAAGTGATAATGCTTCGCTGCGTTATTCTTAAAGACACATTCTACCATTCTCGTTCACATCATGTAAGCAAAAATTTTAGCTTCTATTAATTAGCACCTCCTGTAATGAATCTTGGAGTACCATTGTTCTTAAGCTACCAACTTAGTTTTTTACCGATTTAATCTTGATTTGGTTCGTATATTTTCATAGCTAAGCGACCTATATAAATTTGGACTCTGTATAAATTTCTTCATGTAGCAGCCCGGTGTCATGAATCTACATTTCATACTGAACAAATTGTACTATGAGAGCGTACCTTTGCCGCGGGTCGTTATTATTGGAGACAATTTACGATTGTGCGAACATACCGTTGTTTAGAGTTTTGTTGGTGGGGTTGTGCTATTCCTCCACCAACTCGCTCCCTGGGTGATGGATCTATTTATTTTTTTTCCATGTGTCCATTATGTGAATAACACATCTAGTGTATGCTCCGACCTCTCCTAGGAACTTTTAAAATTCAAATAGAAAAATAATCCCACAGACCGTGCCAATGATGTGGGAGATTTCTTCTGAGTGATGATAGCTCCGGGAATTGGCTCATGATGAGTCCTAAACTCTTTGGGTACTTCCAAATGTCCCCATTTTGGTCCCGCGGAGGAAGCTTTGACGATCAAGTCAGTATCGTCTGTATGCATGTGTATTTTTAGGGTAAAATGTTACTTACCTTTTCTAGTATATTCTATCTTTATTTATAGGACTTCGATCGTGTGATTATGGTCAAATCATTGCGCCGCCCTATTTAGATCATGGTCCATTAGGGGGTATTCTGGCAATTGTTGCTTTCCTTTATTTTTGCGATTGGCCAGTTAGTGACGTTGTTATGTTTCACATTTTCGTGGGTTCGGCGAACTGGCTTGATCCAATGAAATCATCACTTCGCTTGTTC
Source organism: Rubia peregrina (assembly GCA_032355705.1). Taxonomy (NCBI): domain Eukaryota; kingdom Viridiplantae; phylum Streptophyta; class Magnoliopsida; order Gentianales; family Rubiaceae; genus Rubia; species Rubia peregrina. The sequence continues at coordinate 2,844 of JAULKK010330736.1, read as the reverse complement.
ATCGTTAACTAATTAGAACTGGGTAGATCATATATATATGATTCATCATTATTCTTTCCCTCTTGAATGCGAAACATGAAAATAACCCTTGCCCCACTGCCTCCCTTCACCACCGACGTCATCGTGTCACACAGCAACATACACGATAAATAAATTGGTGGTTGTTCCTTCACCGACCGGGTGATATTCTGTTATCATCCGAATTGATCTAGAGAAATTGGTGAATGAATTTTGAAATTCCCAAGGATATTTAAAAAAAATTGAGAATGAATTGAATTGGTGAATGAAATTCTTTGTCCTCTTCCCGAAGGCATAGCATTGTGATGATATTTGCATTTTGAAAAACTTCTTTGAGACCTTAGGATTTTGCAATCAAATTAAGAGCCTATTTTTATATCTACCGAGGGAGGTGCAACTCTAATAACTACAGTGCGACTAACATTAACTGCCCTTTTCAAGTATTGTCTCATATGCAGCATTATGTTGGTCTTCATTTGTTTTTGTTTCATTGATTGTAATGTTTCTTTCACCTTGGCTGAAAAATAAATTTTACTTCTTTATCTTCCAGGCATTAATGGTTCAAGAAGTTGATCTCTTCATCTGCACCTTAAATGTGAGATAAAAAATAGAGCTCGAGCATATTCACTCTAGTTAGGTGGCGTTAGGTTGTAGTGTGGTATGTGTGGTGATTAAGTGACGGTGTGGTATTGTGTGGTGGTTAAGTGACGGCGTGGTGTAGTGCAAGGACAGTGGTGGTGACTGAAATTAACCAAATACAAAAGGCATTTCTATCATTTACTTAAATTTTTCCATAAAAAGTTTTGGTAATCAACGCCTGTCTCTGAAGATAGAATTATAATTTATGAAGTCAAAGTAGACCATGGATATGTATACGTTTTCAAAAGAATGGAGATCATATATGTACTTACAAGACTAAGGGTAAGTATTTTTCCTGATTTTTTTTATCATAGTATACTTTGAGATCAGTTATTTTTACTTAACAAAGTTTTGTTTTAAACCATCTAATCGTTAGACATGGTCATTAAGCAATTAGCAAAATTTGTAATTCGGATGAGTTTTTTTTAAATTTTTTTTAATATGGGTGGGCATCGGTTCAATTTTCAAATGCTTTGGTTTATTCAGGTTGACCTTTTTCAAACTCAAAACCGAAAAACGAAACCAAATTTGAAAAAAATAAAATTAGTTTTATTCAAATTCAGTTTCTTTATTTTCTGTTCAAATTCAAATATATTTGAATAAACCAAATTGAAAAAAAATAATATAACCTCCGCCCCAAAATAAATTTCTTAATTTTACTTTCTGAAGTCCAAACAAACCAACTTCAACCATTAAATTCTCTTAATATAGTATATAATACTGTTATTATGTGATATATTTTTAGATTCATCATAACATATATTTATTATTTTTTCAATTTTTTTACAAGCATAAAAAATACTGACTCTTAAAAGTCAAATTAGGAAGTTTATTTTGGGATGAAGGCAATATAAATAAGCGTAAACTATTATTATGCTTAAGCTAAACACGAAAACACTTTAAATTCAACGCCTTCACTTAAAATTTTAACTTTAAATAAAGTCACATCCAAAATGTTTAGTAATTTTCAATTATCAAGATTATAGGTATAGGCTAAACAAGAAATTTTTAATCATCAAGGTAACAAGATACGTGCTCAACTCAAATTGCTAATTTCATACGAGCAATGCATCATTGGATTTAATTAAAAAAATACCATACATAAAATCTAAAGAAGGTGAATTAATAGAAGAAATAGAAAACAAGAACATAAAATCTAATAATTTCTTCTTTTTTTATAATAAAAAGGTGGTAGAAATTAGAATTTTCTACACCCGATTTTCAATAAAATTCAGCAAATTAATAGAAGAAATAGAAAACAAGAACATAAAATCTAATAATTTCTTTTTTTTATAATAAAAAGGTGGTAGAAATTAGAATTTTCTACACCCAATTTTCAATAAAATTCAGCAAATGAACATAGATTCAATTCTATTGATTGAGTCTTATATCTTAACTCATCACTGTCTCACTGATGTTGTTGATGATGATGCTGCGTGTTGACCTTTTAGGACATAAAAGGATAAATTAAATTAATTTTTTGTGAGAAAAGTTTTTGTTTTCGTAATTTTTATGAAAAAAATTATTTTAAAGTATTGGTATACAATTATTTTATATTTTATTGACATATATTCAATTTGTTTATATATTTGTAATTCGATTTCTAGTTGGTTTTCGCTTTGTGTTTAGAAATTGAAAATCAAATCATAAATCATATTCAATTCGATTTAATCGGTTCAATATTCGGATAATCAGTTTTCACTTTAATTTTTGAATTTTGAATTTTTTGCCCACCCCTAAATTTGAAGGATTATTAACGCAATTATCAAAAGGTGTTGGATTAAAACCATTTTTCTATCTTTTCTCCATTTTTCCTCCTGTTTTCCCCTTCTTCTTTTTTATTCTTCTTCGAAACTATATTGATTCATTCTCCAGTTTTCTTTCGATTTCTTCACCCTCAACCTTAGGATTCACTCTATTCATAATATCTGGTCCCCGGAATTTATCCTCCGGGCTTGTTTAATTATTTTTAACCTAGTTTAGTAGCCCTAGTTTTTATCTTCTCGATAGGGGTGGCAAAATAAACTCGTAACCCCGCAGGTCAAACGGGTTATTTATTTTTAAACCTGGGTGAGTTTGGGTAAAATGGGTAATGAGTTAAATGGGTAACGGGTCAAATGGGTATTTGAAAAATATGGGTCAGGCGGGTTGGGCTTGTGGGTTGACAGTGGGTATACCTGTATGAGT
>JAULKK010330728.1:0-10915 GCA_032355705.1 Rubia peregrina | reverse complement strand
TTGGATGGAAGATTGGCATTCAGTGGAGGAGGGCGGTCTGCTAATGCCTGAAGAAAAGATTTGCCTATCGATTTGCCGCCGCCGTATGGCGGAGGCGCCGCCATTGTTAACGGCTGAAATTCAGCCGTTTATGACCGTTGTAGGTCAGAAAAGCTGAAAGAAAGTGGGGGGAGATGTACATTAACTATTATAAATTCATAGAGTTTTAATTTTATTAAGTAAATATTCATACTAAAAAAACTACATATTAGTTAATTTAGATTTTGATTGAACTATATTATATTATATTTCATATTAAATTATAAAAAATGTATTTGAAAATTTTAAATACTCATAAAATTCTAAAATAAACAATGAAAGATAATATTCATAGATTTATATAAAAATTAAAAATAATATGAAATATTGTGTAAAATTTAATCTGGAGTGAATGTGTGTATATGTTTTACATTTAAAATAGTTAATTAAATAACAAAATTGTGTTGTAATACGTCTAATTGTTAGATGGGAAAATTTTATAATTATAATATTAATAATTAGGTGACTTGATACTTATTTTCATTTATTGGAGTTAAATTATAAATAAATTTTAAATATATCTTAAAGTATAGATAATTATAATCTAAATTTGAAAATAACAGAAATGAGATTTTTAATGATTGGTCTAACAATAGTGAGGGATTCTAACAAGAAACCTTCTCTAATTAAATAGTTATGAAATTTAAAATAAAACTTGGTTCTTTAGTGTTTGAATATGAATTTAATATATAGTGAATGGAAATAAATATAATTTTTAATAATAATAAAAAAAATTAATGTCACTATAAAGCTTGATTTACGATGCTTACATTGAGACCAAAACTTCACTAATCTCTCTCTTTAATACTCTTATATCCACATCATAATGACGCCCTATATAATTTCAAAAATATCTCCTATTATTACTCATGACCCCTAGCATTGGCGATGCTCTTATGGAAAGGTTTCCTGTCGGGAGAACTATTTAAAAATAATTAACATAAAATATAAATATTAAATAAAAAAATAAAACATCATATTTAAAATACTATAACATACATCAAATTCATATAGTTAACATCAAATTAAAATAGTTAAACATCAAGTGAAAAACTAAATTAAATAATTAAATATCAAATAAAATATTGTATATGCAAAATAAATAAATCTAAACATCAAATATAATATTAAAATCAAATAAGAATGTTCTAACATAAAATAGAGAGTATGTCTCTTGAGGGACGGTTTTTCCATAACTTATTGGAACTCCAAACTTTAAACTGCAAATTAGAACAAATCAAGATAATCGGATCATAAATGTATAACTACTGCATGTTGCATAATAAATTTTTGATACGTCAACTAATACCTTTTACCTTTATATATTTCTAATTCAACCCCTATGGAATGACAGTGTTTCCCCAGATTTTTCCAAAATAAAAACATAACAAAACTAAAAATACATAAGTAACAAATAAAAATATTAAAAATATACATCAAATTCAAATAATTAAACATCAAATGAATTAACAAAAAAATACACATCAAAATAGTTAAGTATCAAATAAAATACTAAAATCCCCATCAAATTAAAATAGTTAAAAAGTAAATACTACATCAAATAGACAAACATCAAATAAAAACAAGCAGTAGTTTTAAAACATGAAAGTCTGTACAATAATGTTACAGTGATCCTTTTAAAAAAAAATCATCCGAGTGGATCATGGATATGATAGATAAAATTAAGTGGGGTCTATGAATAGTAGAAAGTAGTTTCTTACCACTGTGAAGAAGAAAAAAAAGTGGTTTCTGAAAGTTAGGTGGAAAAGATAATGAGAAAAATAATATATTTAATTGGTAAGAAACCGGTAGCAATTTCTACCATTAAACATGGTCTTAGTTCTCTATGTCTCTTGGGAGCCATCCTTACGGCGCTTTTCCCTCTCTCCTTTTTTTATCAAGATTGATTTGTCGTATAATTTGGTTTCTAGGAAAGACTATGTTCTCTGTAAATTATTTGGATTTCAATTCAGTTAAGATAAAATTAGATCAGATTAATTCAGTATATTAATACTTATTTTTATTCAGATCATATCAATTCAATATATTAATACTTATTTTTATTCAGATCAGATCAATTCAGTATATTAATACTTATTTTTGTTCAGATCAGATCAATTCAGTATATTTATACTTATTTTTGTTCAGATCATATCAGTTCAATATATTTATACTTATTTCAATTCAGTTAAGTATATTTATACTTATTTCAGTTCACTTCGGTATATTTATACTTATTTCAATTCAATATATTTATAATTATTTCATTTCATCATATTTATATTTATTTCAGTTAAGTATATTTTTATTTATTTCAATCAGTGCATTATATTATTATCTGTTATGTTGGCATATGACAACTATGTAAATTGTATTAAAATGTACATAATAATAAATTAATAAAATATTTAAATTTTAAATAATTTTACTATTACGAGTAGTAACATATCAATAATCTTTTAGACTAGAAGATAATTGATGCATATTGATATGTATATATATAACATCACACACTTGATTCAATACCATCGTCACCTATTTTCTATTCTTGTGTTTCAGTCCCCATATTACTAAGGCAAAGTCTTGGAAAAAAATTATTTTCTCATAGGTATATGGAAAGCCGGGGTTGAATCGGAATTATAGAAAGGAAAAAGGTTTTTGATTTCTTCAAATTTACAGTTTAAACCTGGTCTTTCCATAACTTATGGAAAGACTGTCTTTCAAGAGACATATTCTATTACTAAAGATAATTTCAATTTCTTGTTGCTATATCCATTCGAATTTGATTCATTTCAAATTTTTGTTGCGTATTGAATAAATATGCATCTACACTTCCTTGAACATTTAATTCATGCTCCACAACGAATATCTCAAGTTCCTCTTAGAGAATGAAGTTGTGAAGTGTGATTTTAGCTAAAATTATGGACATTTGTCATTTCCCCTTCATTCAAGGCATCGTATAAAAAAGGTGCCATCTGTGATTCAAGTTGCCAAATGCCCTTTCCTCGGTGGTTCGTAGTGAAGAATGTTGATAGTTAAATTGTTTTAGAGGAAAAAAATTCGTATATTTCGTTTCAGATCAATTCAACTTAATACAGTTCAGATTAGATTAGATACAAATGAAACAAAATAAGAATGAAATTTTATTTAAACATAAAAACTTCTTGTGATTCTCATGATTTGTAGCATAATTTACTTTTAGAAAGAAGAACGAAATTTGCCACCAAAAAATACTTAATCTCCCGCCTTTTTCTTCCCTCATTTTCTCCTTTATTTTATTTCTATAATTTTATTCTATAATTTACACTATTCCATATTATTATTGTTCTAGTTGTCTTTTAAAATTATAATAAATAAAATCCGTGGATTTCTGTTCAGATTAGTTCAGCCTAATACAGTTCAGTTTAGATTAGATAGGAATGAAATAAAATAAGAATGAAATTTGATTTAAACATTAAAAGGTCCCGTGATTCTCATGATTTGTAGCAAAATTTCCTTTTAGAAAGAAGAACGAAATTTCCCACCAATGCAGATTTCTATTCTCCCGCGTTTTCCCCTCATTTTTTACTTTATTTTGTTTTTATAATTTTATTCTGTAATCTATACTATTACATATTAGTATTGTTCTAGTTGTCTTTTAAAATAAGAAGAAACAAAATTTATAGATTTCTGTTCAAATCAGTTCAACATAATACAGTTCAGTTCGATTTAGATTGGAATGAAATAAAATAGGGTAAAGTGCCAATATAACCTTACCTTCTTGACATAAGTGCCAATATAACCCTCAGATAATTTTTAGTGCAAAAATAACTCCAACTAGTTAATGTAAGTGCAAATATAACCTTTATACCTCATTTCCGGCGTTGACTTCCATTTTCCAGCATTAACTGTATGTAAATGTCCAAAATTCCCTTAGTGTTAAAATATGAATTTGAGTTCGCCAGACCACCACCGGCCGCCGCCAGGCCACCGATAGGGTTATATTAGCACATTCTTAAAACTTATAGGGTTATATTAACACATTCTTAAAACTTGTAGGGTTATATCAGAACATTCGTAAAAGGGTAAAATTGACTTTTTAAATCAAATCTGGCCTTCCGATGTCGGAAAAGGTTATATTGACACTTATATCAACTAGGTAGAGTTATATATGCACTTTCAGTTATCAAAAAATTATATTAACTAATATGTCAATTAAGTATGGTTATAAATGCACTTTTTCCTTTATTTAAAGATGTGAAAATAGCTTGATTTTTTTTTTGAAAATTGCTAAGTACAATTTTATCCTTTTATTATTTTGAATAAAATGAACGTGAAGTTATTGCCTCCACCTGCACGGCTGCACATTATCCTTCATAATTCTAGTTACATTTTCTGCTTAGTATCTATATAAATCAAATAACTCCATAGCCTTTTAAGAAATTTCATAATTTATAACTTTAAAAATCTATAACTTATACTAAAAGAGTGACTTCTTAGTTAAGTCGCATCTCCACATTTAACCACATCACCTTTTACAAATTTTTGACAAGTGACACTCCCAAAAATTACCACAACAACTCTTTTTTTTATAAAAAATATATATGACATTTTTTACTTTTTAATTTCAATATATTTCTTGGAAATTGATGGTAATTAATGCAACTGTAATGCTAAAAGAGTAAAATTTTGGCCAAGTGGTATCCCCACATTTAATTTTTAAAAAATAAATATACCCCTTGTTTTGTTATTTATGACACACTTATCTAATTGAGATATTTTCTTTTAAATCACACGCTTTCCATTTTTGACAAGATTCCTTCAATTTCATCCACTCATTCTACTTTTTTTTACTTTATATATTCAATCTCATCCACTCATTTTCTTCACCTAAATCCAAGTACTTAAAAGCTATGGTACCATAAATAACAAAACAGAGGGAGTAGTAAAATATTAATAAATATTTAATTTTATTTTAAATACTGTATCGTGTGTAATTCTCATATATATATATATATAATTTATTACTCATCAGTGTTATAAATTATGCTATATTTTTATTTTCATTTATAAATCTGTGCATCATCACGGTGATTATCTAGGATTATCTAGTAATATATAAGCTAAAAGATAACGGTATATGCTATCCGAGTAAGGAATGCTTATAAAAGATTCTTAAATTTAGGAGGCTCGTGAAATAGGAGAAAATATTAAGTGAGACATCCGAATTGGGTTAAAAACGATCTTTGCATAAGTCATAGAAAAATCAAAGTTTAAATTAAAAATTAGAAGAAATAAAGATAAAAATTTCGAGTTGCATTAATTGGATCATAAAACTTAGAACTATTACACGTTGCATTAAAATTTTAATAGTGCAACTAATTAAACCATGTCTTTCCATAAGATTATGGAAAGACATTTTTCCCCGCAAAACTTGGCCTTTTACATATTTATATACGAAACATCGAGTCTAGTTTTAGGCAGTTTAAAATTTAGGTAAAAAATAATTTTATAATTATTAAACATTTTAATTGAGATGAGATCTTTTTTAAAAATTGTAAATAAATTTGGAAAACATGAACTTCTGCATTAGTTTTACAAAAAGATTTTTGTCTAAGGTTGAGACTTTCTCACATTGAGACCATCACTATATAAACGTAAATTATATCGATATTTTCAGTAATAAATATGCTGTGAAGTATTTATTTGTAAATTGTACGTTCAGTTTTTGGACAGTCACATATTGTAAATGTGTATGGTATTTGTTAAATTTGTACATCTTTTAATTATTTGAATCGTTAATGAATACAAAGATTCATATGCATATTGATACTAATTAAAATACACATTTGATATTGAGAACACCATATAAGAATTGGTGAAATAATTTCCCATCAATTACTACATTTTAAAAAAGGATTAATCAAATAAATAATTCAAAAAGGATATTAGTGCAGGAAAAGAGCATTGACGATGGTTAGAGTGGGAGATTGGAAGGTGGTCTTGAACGGTTGTTAACCATTGGAAGATTGGAATGTGGTCTTGAACGGTTGTTAACCATTGGAAGATTGGAAGGAGGTTTTGAACAGTTGTCTCTGACACCGCCATACAACTGGGGGTCGTTCCATGGTGGTTGAAGAATTACTTCAAGAAGTTTTATACTCAGAACTCCATTCCGACGTCGGTTAAATGATTATGAGGTTATCTGATGTTCAAACTAGTCTCAAAAGTTAATAGAAAATTGTGTGCTTTTTTCGATTTTGTAAAAAAAATCAGAAAACCAATATCGACCATATCATACCCATCTTCATATCAACGTTAACATACATGTTCAACACGATCACTGTCATTCTCATCTTTGACACTCTTATACAATTAAAATCATAATAAAAAGCATTCAAATAACGACATCAATCCATACTGAACAATAAAATGTATCAAAATATATAGATGATTCACTAGTAACATATTCAAAACTGAGAAGTAACCACACCAATGATAATGTGAAGTTTATCACAATACATTCTTCAAATTTGAAGTCGCCGCCGCATAATTGAATTTAAAAGGGGAGGAGGACGCATCGAACCCGGGAAGGAACGAAAGGAGAAAAAGGAAGGAAGAAAGAAATGAAAAATGGAAGGAAAAGAAAATGGAAGGAAAAAAGGTTGTCGTTAGAAGGAAGAGAGTAATAAAGGTGGAATGTTTGTTTAGGGTTTCTTCAAACGACGGTTTAACCCCATTGTTTATTTTAGTGCACTTCAGGCGGAAGTTTTGATATTGGCACTGCACTTCATTCCGCACTTCATGCACTTGTTCTTTTGTCAGAAGTGCCCTGGAAACTTCCTTAAAATAGTAGAATGCATAATTTGTTAGGGTTTCTTTGAACGACGGTTCAACCACCGTTGTTTACGTTAGTACACTCCAAATGCATGTTTTGACATCGAAAAACTGCCTTCCATTATGCACTTCAAACACATGTTCCAATTTTGATCTTAAACTCAATTTATTTTAATTTAATTTAGATCAGTTCAATCCAAGTAGGAGAAAATCACGCATCCTAACTCACCATCCACACAATTCATTGCAAGTTGCAACAAACCATCTAGGGACAAACTCATTCATACCCCCAATTCTTATGTATGCGCAGATATATCCCTGAGTTTGTTTAAAAGTGTATGCGTACCCTTGTCGTGATATAAAAATTGATCAATTTCGATCATTCATGAATTCAATAGAAATGATTGTTTTCGCAGAATGCGGGAATGACCGAAATTAAAAAAAAGTAATTTCTATTGAATCCGGGAATGATCGAAATTGACCAAATTTTCAGACAACGACAGAGATATGAATGCACTTTAAAAAAATTTGGGGATATATCTGCACAAACACAAAAATTGGGGCATAAATGCACTTTTTCCAACCATTTAAGCACGTTGAACCGTTTAAGACAATCTGGATTCTGGAGTGCCAAACTATGATGTTCACCACCTATCTACTACAATGCTACACTAATAGCCTTTGGACCACGGAATATTTCGTAATCTTTCACAAGTTTTTCCTTCAAACTCAGCAAAATTCTCCACCCTCATGGCAAAGATTTCCTCGTGCTTTGTTTTTCTTTTTTATAAGAACATCTCCTGACAGATATATGCAAAGTATGCAGAATGCATACAAAAAGTTCAATGTTCATGGCAATTGCCACACGCTTCCATAAACTACATGATTAAAAGGGGTAATCTTCATCTTCCCTTAATCTCCCTTTTTTAGCATGCTAATTAGGAAAGAACGGAAAGAAACAGGATATGGGGTCCAGCCAGATCACTGAGTGAGTTTGAAATTTGAGTTTTGAATTGAGGGGAAGAAACAGACAAAAAAGGGTTGAAATATCTGGTTTATAAATGGAGGAGGAAGTAAAGGGTGTGAAAAAGCAAGAATCTTTAGGGGTGAAGTTGAAAATAGGAGCACTTGTGGGGAACCGAGGTGGCAAAACTACTCCTTTAGCTACATGGAGATTAGGGTTGCCTGAGGAAGATGATTCTAGTCCTCAAAATTTGACCTTTCCAAATCCTACCATATCTGCTAGAAAGCTTGGTGCCACTCTGTGGGAGATTCACCCCAGGCCTCATCAGCATCTCAAATCCAAGAAAAAGGCATTTGATCAGGTAGAAAGAAAGGGCCTATCTTGCTTTCTGATTTTTGATTTCCTGTTGATTTTGAATGTTGTGATGTTTTTCTTGGTGCTCTTGGATTGAAGGGCATGTACTCATTTGATCAGGATGTTGATGCTCATGTATAGATGTAAAGTGCTAATCCCACTTTCTGGCTTTTCATTTCCTGTTGATTTTTGATGCTGTGATGTTATAAATGTTGTTGGATTGTAGGGGTATTTTGATAGTCATAAACAAGTTAAAAGAGTCAATCCCACTTTCTGATTTTTCAATCCTGTTGATTTTGGATGTTATGATGTTTTTCTTGATGTTCTTGGATTGAAGGGCATGTACTCATTTGAGCAGCTTGTTGATACTCATAAATAGATGAAAGGGGCTACTTCTACTTTCTGGTTTTTCATTTCCTGTTGATGTTTGATGCTGTGATGTTGTTATATTCTTGGATTGTCGGGTATGTACCCATTTGACCAGCAGTTTGACAGTCATAAACAAGTTAATAAGGGCTAATCCCACCTTCTGATTTTTAATTTCCTGTTGATTTTGGATGTTATGATGTTTTTCTTAACGTTCTGCGATTGAAGAATATGTACCCATCTGATCAGCATCTTGATAAAAGACGGCCAATCGCGTTTTTGATTTTGATGCTGTGTTGGAGTTGATTATGCTCTTTAAGTTGAAGGGTTTTGTCTGTTTCTGATTAGTTGTGTGGATAATTCACTGTCTGAGGGCTCCATTCTTGTCTTGCAATTAATCTTTGGTTGGCCTTGTGATGTGTTTAGCACATGTTTTTGGCTTCTTTCTTGTGTTGTTTGTGATGACTGATTAGGGGATTTGCCAAAATGGCCATCTACTCTGAAAGACAATACCTTTAGCCTCTGTGGGGATCTCTTAGCTTGAAGGAAGATAATAATAATTCTCGGTCTTTGATGAACTTGAGATAACTAGTTCATGATACACATGCTAGATTAAATGTTTGTAAGGATAAATTTCCGGAGATTTTTGCCATTTCCAGGATTTTCACTCGCACTATTAGTTTCTTGATGCAAAATTTTGGCAGCCCATTTCTGCAAAGGACTTAAGGGAACTTTTCACGGCACCTACTATGCAAAACCAAGGCACGGCTGAAAGAAACGATCATGCTACACCACTCGAGTCCCCGGGTAGTAGTAGCTCGATGGAGGTATTTACTTGCATCTTCCTTCACGCTCTATGGTTTTCCGTTGTTAGATTCAGTTCACTGAACTCATTCTTCATTTTGAAGTATGGTTTTCTTGACCTTTTTTCCGGTTATCTTGTTTTTCTTTAACTAGATGAGTCCTTATAGACCGGAAGTTGCCTCAAATGGCTATCCTTACCTTAAAGGCAGATCCAGAGATTCAAGTTACAACCTCAAAACATCCACTGAGTTTGTCAAAGTACTCAACCGGATTTGGACTCTCGAAGAACAGCACGCATCCAACGCCGCACTTATGAAAGTAATGAAGAAGGAGTTAGATCACGCAAGGCTTCAAAACAAAGAACTACAGAAAGAGAAGAAGAGAATTCACGAGGAAATGGATGAAATGCTGAGGCACGTTCAAGTGAAAGATGCAGTCCTTTCACTGCAAAATGAAGAGAGGGCGTCGAGAAAGCATTCTGAAAGCCTTCATCGTAAGCTAGCTCGAGAGCTCTCAGATGTCAAGTCTTTGTACTCAAATGCGGTCAAAGAACTCAAGAGGGAAAGGAAAGCTCGGGTGCTGTTGGAAGACTTGTGTGATGAGTTTGCAAAGGGTGTTCGTGATTATGAGCGAGAGATCCATCTAAGGAAAAACAGTTTTGGTAGCGAATGGACTAATCAGGATCGTTTGATTCTTCATCTCTCTGAAGCTTGGCTCGATGAGAGGATGCAGATGAAGCTAGCTGAAACTCGGTCTGGTTTAACCGACGAGAACACCATTGTTGACAAGCTAAGCCTAGAGATAGAAGCCTTCCTCAAAACTCAGAAATCCCAGAAGCCGACTAGAAGAAAGTTGCGTGGGTGTTCGTTGGAGTCCTTTCACCTGATTGAGCCCGGAAGTGCCCCCCAAACGCGGGTTGATGAAGAAGATCTTTCTGACTCGAAAAGGGATTCGAAAGATGCTCCTCAGGATCATGTCGGAAAGGTTGCAAAATCAAATCCTATGAAGAAAAAGCTCGAATCCCAGGAAATAGATGTACAAGCTAAGGATTCTGATCCTGAAGCACTTGAATCATCTTCGAGATGGAATAAAGGTACGATAAAAGAGAACACTTTGAAGGCGAAACTTCTTGAAGCACGAATGGAGAGCCGGCATTCTAGCTCTAGAATTTCCAAGGTACCTTAACTCATGAGTTCGATATATCGAGGATTAGGCTTCATGGGACCAAGCAAAACCATTTTAGGTTGTTCTTGGGAGAAATTTGGTTTTTTGGAGCAACAGCATTGCATTTAGTTCTTAAGATCAATTCCATGTTCAGATGTTGTTCTGTCTTGATGCATATATCTCTTTTATTTGGGGAGAATAAGGATGGACCAATACTTATGTTCAATAATGCAACAATGTATCTACTTGCCAGTTGCCATCTACTTTTTGAAACTGTCAAATTTTGGTCTTTTTTGAGTGATTATATGCCTAAAAGCAATCTTATTAGATATGCCAAGAAAACTGGTTATAACCAATGTTTGCATGCAG
>JAULKK010330718.1:0-10915 GCA_032355705.1 Rubia peregrina | reverse complement strand
TCTTACTCGAAATGCTAAACTTCAAGAGATAGAGCTGGAACGAACTAACAAACAACTAAAGGAGGCAATAGCAATTGTTGGAGAAGAGACTGCTAAATGCAAAGCAGCAAAAGAAGTAATAAAGTCACTAACTGCTCAGGTAAAAGCGACTTTTCTGATGAGGAATGAGAAGGAAGAAACGTAATTTCTAAATTATATTTAATTTTCCTATTTTGAAGAGTTTCCTATTTTTAGTACGTGTTAAGTATTTTAAGAATGGCTTTATTTTGTTTCCATTTAGCTTTTAGAATCTAATTAGGTCATTGTTTGTTTAGGAAAACTAGAAGGGAATTCCTTTTCATAGGATTTACTTTCTAGATATAAATAATGTTTTTCTCTACAAGGAATTGGCAGAGATTGAGTTAAATTTGGAAATTATAGTTTAATTTCTAAATTACAGTTTAATTTCACTCTGTAGCTATATATATTGCACCTCTCTATGAAGTTGTGGGACGCAATTCCTAAATTATATTTAATTTTCCTATTTTCATGAGTTGCTTATTTTTCAGTATGTGTTAAGTATTTTAAGAATGGTTTTATTTTGTTTCCATTTAGCTTTTAGAATCTAATTAGGTCATTATTTGTTTTGGAAAAGTAGAGGGGAATTCCCTTTCCCATAGGATTTACTTTCCAGATATAGATAATAATTTTCTCTACAAGGAATTGGCAGAGATTATGTTTAGTTTAGAAATTATAGTTTAATTTCTAGTTACTTTCTAGCTATAAATAATGCACCTCTCTACGAAGTGGTGGGTATGTTTTTAGGAGTGATTCCTAGACAAACGTATATTGTTCTATTGATTTCCTGCAGTTTTCTATCAAGCTACAGCCAAAAAGCCTATTCTGTAAGTATCTTTTAGCCAAGTTCTACGCCTAAGATCTGTTCTCAAACAACCTTCATGCACATCACTTTCTTTGCTTCAGAGTAATGAACATCCAGTAACTCAGAATCTGATGTTGAGTTATATGGGCAAAAAGCTTAGAAGTTTGGGAAACCAAAAGAAAGAAAGAAAGAAGCGAAACTCTGCTGCTATTCTTAAGCACTTAGTTCATACATAGAAATTTGCTACTTTCATTGTGTCTTCATTAAATGCAAATTGTCGAAGGTTATGCTCTGAAATGTTGTGATCTGTGTTTTAAATGAGGCTGGAGCTACTTGTTTTCCTTGTTAGTTGATAAAAAAGGGATGAACTTTCCTTGCATTTCTGCTGATTTTTTAATCCTCTTTCCCTTCTGGTTTGTTGAGGACAGCTGAAGGAAATGGCTGAAAGACTGCCTGTTGGTTCTGCTCGAAACATTAAATCTCCTCCCTTCACTGCATTAGGACCCAGCTCTGTTGCAAGTGATCTTTCAAATGCTTCTATTGATAAGTTGAATCGTCCAGCATCTGGGCTAGAGATGGAGACAAATGGGTCAAATGTCCAGATGCTTTCAAGTGGATTTAGTACCACCACTAATCGTAGTTCTGCTCACCATAAACAATCTCATCCAGATGCTTTATCGATAAATGGTGGCAGAACAAAGGAAAGCGAGTCTCGTGTTGAAAGCGAATGGGTGGAGCAAGATGAACCTGGCGTTTACATTACGCTGACCTCCTTACCTGGAGGTGCAAAAGATCTCAAGCGAGTGCGGTTCAGGTGTGTTATACTACATCTTTGGGTTCTTACAAATCAGTAGAAAGCTTATAAAATGTATGTACTAACAAAGCATGGCTTGCTCAAATTTGAATTTGTTAACTGCAGTCGAAAGAAATTTAGCGAGAAGCAAGCAGAAGTTTGGTGGGCGGAGAATCGGGCAAGAGTATATGAAAAATATAACGTCGGAATGGTTGACAAGTCAAGTGTTGGTGTGGGAAGTGAGGATTTAGCAAATTGACATCAGTGTATATGCCATTTTTAGGTTTGATTTCGTCTCTACAGTTTTCCGCCGCTGATATATAGGTAAGAATTAAGATGGGTAGGGTATTAACTACGCCTTGGAAGTAAGGTTTGCCATAGGGATGTAGCAAATTTGTTGGAGGGCTCGACCTCTTTTCTAATCTTTTGGATGGGGAAAATGGGGCCGTTTTCCTTTTGCCTCTTGTCACCATGCTCTTTTAATTTTTCCATTGGATTTTCAGAACATGCTTGCTTCAATCTGTATTTGCAAGCTAAATGATATGATGAGGGATTGTTGCGAAATGAGGTTGAGCGTTGTAAATTTTTTCTGGGTTGCTGGCTCTAGATGGAGTAGCCAGCTTCCACTGTAAATTCTACTATAAGAGAAGACAAAGTCTTGTGCGAGACCGTCTCACAGCGAGGTCAAGGATTATTGTGTAATATTATGAAGTTTAATAAGACATGGGACTTCAAATATAATTTAAGAAAACTTGGGAGATGAAGGAGGGATTTCGGTAAAAATATCACTTTTTGGGGTGCTGGGTATAAATAATTGGGAAATTAATCGGGTCATAAGAATATGCGGGCCAAGAATCCGGGTCGAAAATTTTTGCAGGTCAATTTTTCTCACCATTTTTGCACGTGCGTGACTTTTTATTCCTGTACTTGATGTTTCATTTCCAATACTTGATGTTTCAATCAAATCTTTTGATGTTATATCTACCAAAATCATGTGTTTGGAGTTAAATTTTGATCCTTTAATGTAAATCTTATGTTTATATGTTAACTTTTTCACATTCTAATTATTTTGACACTAGTTTGGGATATTTTACTAATTTAATTTAAAATTTGAAAATTATATTTCTTTTTGTTTGTTGTGTTATATTTTAAAAAATAATATTGATGTGTCTTATTTTTTAATATTATATTTTTATTTAATATATTCTTGATATTTCAATAGTGTTAATTGGTTTTTTAAAATTTTAAATTGATGTTTTATTTTTCTTGATGTCTGTGTCAATTTTAGTGCACACTTTGATGTTTTAAAGGTTATGTGTTTTTGTTCAATGTAAGTCTTGATGTTTCAATAATGTGAATTAGTTTTTTTAATTTTAGTATTGATGTTGATTTTTTATGATACAAATGTCACATTGATGTTTTAAAATTTGCGTATGCTTTTACTTAATATTTAACTATTTTATTTTAATATTGTATTAATATAATTTGATGCGTATTTTACTATTTTATTTGATGTTTAACTATTATAACTTGTGTTTTTAATGTTTTCATTTGATGTCTAATTATTTTTATTTGATGTTTAACTATTTAAATTTTGATATGTATTTTTTGTGTTTTATTTGATACTTAACCATTATAATTTGATGTTTATATTTTAGTATTTTTATTTGATATTTCAACATTCTCATTATGTTTATATTTTGGTTTTTAAATTGATGTTTTACCGTTCTAATTTGATCTGTGTATTTAGTGTTTTTATTTGATGTTTAACAATTTTAATTTGATGTTAGTATTTTATATGATGTTTTTGTATTTTAATAAGATATTTTACTATAATAGCTTGATATTTTATTAGTATTTTTATTTGATATTTAGTAATTTTCGTATGATGTGTATTGTTTAGGTTTGAGTTTTAGACCCAAACTCAAAACCTTATCAGCCTAAACCCAAATAATTGAACCAAATCAGTGTAAAGTTAAAATAATGAAAACAGTGCCAATGACATATCATAGTCTGCGAGTAAAAATGTCAAAGTGTTCGCAGTTTACAAAGCATGTGGACCAGAATCGAACTTGACCTCTTGGTAATGAGCTGATTATCGCTATCACAATGATTTCCGGCTTTGGAGTTACATCGATTCGATTTCGACGCCTTATCCATCCAGTGAGGAGATCCGTTGATGGTTTCCATGATTCGTCGCCGGTCGATCGGGAAATTTTGACTGCACCTATTTTCTTTGTCGAAGAGAAACTGTTTGAAACGAACGAAACTTTCGATTTGGAATGCCAGAAAAGGCTGGAGCGATGACGTAGAAGGAGATGCGAGGTGGCGGCGACCATCTGCGATCAGGTGTTACCGGAGAAAAAGGGACTTTTTCCTTTTTGCAATTCAGTCCCTAGATTTCCCTTGTTTTTTAAAATTAACCTCGAGTGTAAACTTATTATATTTTGTCCCCCAAATTTAACCAACTACTATTTAATGATTACATATTATCTATTCAGCCTTTGGTCTTATCATAAGACGGTCTTGCAAGAGACAGACTCATAAGAGAATGCTTGTTTAAGCCACTTGTTTCCCCCATCTAATAATTGTACTCCCTTTGTCCCAGACCATTCTCCAAAGAGAAATATTTGCTTAAATTTTTTGAGTTGTGAAATGACAAAAATACCCTTGTCTTCTTTGTTCAACTCCTTCTCTCTGCTCTCGTCTTCTCCTTCGTTCAACTCTCTGCTTCTCCTTCGTTAGCTTCCAAATCTCCCCCACTCTTCCACCACTCTCCTCCTCTCCGCCTCACTCTGCATCTCTGCATCTTCGATGCGAAACCCATGATAGCAAACATGTTAAGCCCATCCTGATACGTCGATATGAGCCCATCCCAATACGTTGATATGAGCATGTAATGGAGTTGCAGAATGGTTCATACATCTGTGGTAGAAAGGGAGAAATTGCAGAAATAGAGAACCCAAAATTGGCAAAAGCCCAAAATTGATAATTTTGTGAATTGGTTTCCGATTGTAAATTTGTGAGCAGAGTGTTTTTTCTTCTTTCTGGTTGTGAGCAGGGAGATTTCGTATTCCGATTGTAAATGTGAGCAGAGTGATTTTGTAAATGTGGTATGTATGTAAATTGAGTGGTGCTGTGCTGGAGGAAGGCAAACAAATATTGGGATAGGTGAATAACTCGGAAAAGAGGAAGGCAAAGAAACATTGGGATAATGTGATTAATGTTGTTCATCACTTTTGCTTTCACTAGATGTTGTGCTCAGAAAAAAAGAAAGTCTTTTGAGAGTTGTAAAATTTTAGTTCTTCGGGGGTAGGTTGGTTTTTTAGTGTGTTAAATCTTTGCTAAAATGGAAAGTGTGCAGAATTGTCCGGGACAACCTAAAAAGAAAAGTGTGCAGAATCGGCTGGGAAGGAGGGAGTAACACTTTTCAAAGGTTTAAGTAACACTTGATAAGTTATTGTAACATTTTTAATAAATGTTGCAATGAAAGCGTTATGATAACTCTAATTTATAGTAATGTTTGGTGTTGTCAATCAGAGTATTTAAGTAACTACTTTGTAATTTATATATAGTAATACTTTTAATTATAAAGCCAGTTTGACTAATAAGTTCTACGTATTAATTAAGTAATTGATTTTTTTAAAATTTTGAAGGGATTAAAAATAACTAATTCACAAAACAAACTATATACAAAAATATTACAATTTATCTATAGTAACAACTTTGTAACTTATATAGTATTATCTTTTTAATTTTGAAGTCATTTTGAATATTTTGCTAATATATACTATTTGCATGATTAATTCACTTTGTAATAAGATTCTTAAATGACAAACTTTATGATTTTATTAAAATATACCGCGCAACGTGCGACGAGTCTTCCGCTATTTTTTTCAATATTAATTTATCTCATGAAAAACTTCATTTATAAAAATTCTAGTACCCAAAATAAGACTAAATTGTTCTTTTGGTCCCCTAACATATCATCTTATACTATCTTTTGGTCTCCGAAACCAATACCACGTCCATTCACCGTCCAAAAAATACAAAATGATTTGTTTGGTCCCAAAACCAAATTCCATGTGGTTTTCAGGTAAATCGAAATTATTTTCCAATATATCCCGGGGTATTTTTGTAATTTTACTAATTAAAAACATTTTTAATTAAAAACTTTGGCGGATTCCAGGCAAAAAACAAAGACTTAAAAGTCAATATTTCCATCAGAATAACGATCTTCCCCGCCTTTCCATAAGCCTATGGAAATGCGATCTTTTCCAAGACTTTGCCTCACAAAAATATATATATACTTTAAAAATCTGATAGCATATATTCACACTCGAACATCAATCATTTGATAAAATAAATTAAACCCCATATAAATAATTATTACGAGAAAATAAAGAGCATGTCTCCTGAATGGCAGTTTTTTTCCTAAGTCATGAAAATATAAAGGTTTAAAGTGCAAATTTGAAAAAATGAAAATAAAATTTTTGGGTTGCGTGAATCGGGTTATAAACTTTATAACTACTATATGTTGCATACTCCCTCAATTTCTTTAACAATGGCACACTAGGTGTAGGTGTTTGGATTTAGGAGAAGAAAATGAGTGGATGAAATTGAATATAAAATGTAAAAAATAGAATGAGTGGATGAAATTGAAGGAATCTTACCAAAAATGGAAAGTGTGCCAATATAAAAGAAACAACTCAAAAATGAAAGTGTGTCATTGTTAAAGAAACAGAGGGAGTAGTTATAATTGTTTATACATAAAGTGACAATAAAATCATACTCGCTCCGTCTCATCAGTTTTGGCTTATTTAACCGTCAATATTTCTAGCTACATATAAAAATTCTGTATGAAAAATTGATATTTAGAATGTCAAGATGAATCTACCAATACCTCACATGATATTTTTATTATAAATATATTTATGGTCAAAATTTATTAAATTTGACTTTGAAAAAGTAAATAGACCAAAACTAGTAGGATGAAGGGAGTATTATAATACCGGCGGCTGGAGACGTAACATTAAAAAATTGTTTATTTGATTTTAATAATATTAAAACTTGTAAAGTGTGACAGCCTGCATTGCGTTGTTTTCTTATCATTTGGTGTTTTGTTAATGAATGAGAATAAAAACTTTCTAATACATTCACAAAAGTATCACCATGCCAACAAGTAGGAAAATAGCTGTTCTGATAATCTTTCTAATACATTCAGTAGAAATAGAAATGATATTAACTTTATAGTTTTAGTGTTGGTAGTTTATTTTTCAGCTTATTGTCTTGATTTTTTTGTTAACTTAATAGTCAAAACTAATAAGAATTAAAGTTAAAATATATTCTGAATTTGAGATTAAAATAAAACTTTAAAATCGTGTTGATGATTTGTTATTATTGATAGTATATTACTGGTAGTTATTTCAACCACGTAATTTCTTATGGAAAAAATGCTGAAACCAATTGACTAAAGAATTGTTTATACTGGTGTAAAACTTAATTATATCCAAAAATACATTTATTTTTTCAGGTTAAAATTGGCTAAAGAATCCATGATAACAAATTTTCAATAATTATAAACACTAGTGGAAGAAAGGGCCATTAAAACGGTTATATCAGACCATGTGTCTTTACTAGTTCCGTCTTTTATCGAAATTGATTTAAAAAATGGTTCAAAAACCGCCCTTAATAGGATCCAAAATAGGTTCTAAACTCAAAACCTATTTCTGACCTTTAAAAAAATAGTTGCTAGAAATCGATTGGTCTCCGGTAGCCATGAAGCAACACCCAAATCAAGTCGGTGGCAGATATCCTAAATTGCATATCAAAATCAAATCAAAATCACAACACTCATAATCAAATCAGCCGTTAAACAACACTCAAATAAAAATTGCATATATTCTTCTCCGGTGACAGAGGGTTTCTCCAGTTGTGGTGCGACAACAAGAAGGTGGCGCCGCAGGCTTCTCCTTCTCTAGCGACGGGAGCGAGCGACGGAAGGGGGGAGCGAGCGGCCGAATGGTTGGAGCGACGGATTGGGCAGAGGCGGCGGAGGGGTGGAGGCAGCGGTAGGGGAGAGAAGTAAAGACGGAGGAGTATTGGAGGTGAAGAAGGCGAAGTAAAATAAGCTTTCAAAAGATGGGTTTAGCTAAGTATATTCACCTAAGTATGAGTTCAGCATATATTGGGCTAAAAAATGACCCATTAAAGCCGGTTCTAATTGTAGAATCGTCTTTAAAAAAAAAGGTGAATTGGGATAGCACTTAATAAGTCACTATATTGTGCAAAATCACGGCAAATTATGTGGTACTATGAGCATCGTATTCCCATTGGTATTTTGTGTATTTTATATTATATGAGTGTGCATTATTCTCTGTATTATTGTACAGTGTTGCAATTTGTTTAGGATTACTGTATAAATATTGTAATGTACAAATAATAGAATTAAAACGCACATTCAATATATATACACTGCATATGCTTAGTACACCATGGATACAGTATAATAATTGCAAGACCACGTCTTAAACTATCCGATTAATCGCCTTAAAAGGCTGATTCTTTCAACTAGTAAGTAACTATAGTGTCCTTGCAACGCAAAATCTTAAAAATTGCTAGTAGCTAGGAACTATTAGTTGATTGAAGCGGGAAAGGAAGTGCTCAATACACACATTTTATACACTGCAAGTCTAAAACCAAAAACACTCACCAAATTAACCCGTAAACTGCAATTAATCATCGACCCCCAGAAAGAAGGGAATCAGCAACAAACGACAAAGGATCCGTGGAAGAAGGATCCAATTTATTCATCGAAACATCTTCAAACCCCTTACCATAAGCCGCCACCAAGCTGTTCCCCGAGACCCCGGAAAACGCCAGTTCCGACAGCGCCACGCTGCCGTTCAAATACTGCATCACGCGCTGCATTGACGGCCTCCCACTCGCCTCCGGATGCGTGCAAAGCAGCCCCAGCTTCAGCACCAGATCAACCTCGGCGTTTACGAACTCGTTCCCTAACTTCGGATCAACCGTCTCAATAAGCCGCCCTTCCTCCCAACATGAAATCACCCACTCCACCAGCACCGCATCCTCCCCTGTCGCGTGTTGCTCGACAGGTTTCTTCCCGGTCGTCACCTCGAGGAGGAAGATCCCGAATGCGTAGATGTCCGTGCTCGTTGTCGCGCGTCCCAACCTGTAGTACTCAGGCGCCAGGTACCCGACGGTTCCGACAACCTTGGTTGTCTGAGGGTCGGTGCCGCGTTCATGGAGTCTAGCTAGTCCGAAATCACCCAGTCTCGCATTAAATTCAGCGTCGAGAAGTACATTACTAGACTTCACGTCCCTATGGATCACAACCTGGTCCCACTCCTCGTGAAGATAGAACAATCCCGACGCGACACCGTTGATGATCTGAAACCTATGACCCCATGTTAGAGTGAACTTCGGAGTGCCGAAGAGAAGACGATCTAAGCTTCCGTTCGGCATGAACTGATAAACCAACATCAACTCTCCTTTCCTCCGGCAGTATCCTAGAAGAGGGACAAGATTCCGGTGGCTCATCCGGCCGATGCTAACGATCTCTGCCACGAATTCCCGGATCCCCTGTTTTGAGTCATGCGAGATTCTCTTCACCGCCACTTCCACACTCGGGGAGTCTAACTCGCCGCGGTATACTCTCCCGAACCCGCCGGCGCCGAGGAGCTCCGTGTCCCGGAACCCTTTCGTTGCGATGTAGAGATCCTTGTACTTGAATCTGTGGGGCCCGTAGGCCACCTCCCAATCTTCGACGAGCTCTGAGTACTTCCTCTGCGTTCTCATGTACAGGAAAAGAGCTAAAATGGCGGCGGAGATCAGGACAAATGAAAGGAAGGGAAGCCCTATTGTGTAAAGCTGGGATACTTTATCACTGCCGAGTTTAGGGAGCTTTGGCAGTTGAGAGAGGTCCAGCGGACGAGCGACGCCGCCATCGGCGGCAAAGCTCCACCCGAGAACGTAAAATCTGGTGACGAACGGACCGGTGGAGGCGGAGAATCCGACGTACATGTTCTGTTCCAGAACCGTTGAGAGGTCGAAGTTCAGAGATATGAGAGGGATCTCCGGTTTCTTTTGTGAATCAACCGGAGCTAATGTCACGTTAATTATCTTTCTGCCGCCGTCGTAATCCACCCACACTTGCATTGGGTCGCCGCTCATGAGCGTCAAGTTCCGAAACGAGCCTCTATCGTCGCTGCCGCCGTCGGCGTAATACCCCGCCGTAGCCTGCTTGACGGATTCGATACTACCGATGTCGACGGCGAGATGATTGCTGTCCAAATCGTTGCTGCCGGGGTTCTGAAACAGGTCGAGCTCCACCGCCACCACATGGCTGGTGGCGTTGTCCTTGGCTTTTGAATTGTATAGCCCGAGGGACCCCATATTCCGGCCTCCGGGGAGGGATTTGGTCGGAGCGATCACGAAAGCTAACCCTTCAGGGCTCGCCACGCTGATCTCCGGCCTTATGGCGAACACGAAGTTGGTGGAGAAGGAGAAAGGTTCGCCATCTTTAGACTTCTTGAAACTGATGGGGTCCGGATGAAATGCGTGGCCGGCGTTATTTATCGTACCGTTTGATAACAGCAACATGCCGTCGCTCCTGAGCTCTGCTATGCCGTCGAGGCTCAGATCACTTGGCCGGAATCCTTCGCAGGTGAAACCTGCGGCAGCGGTAGCGGTAAAACCGACCGGAACATGGGCCGAGAATAGTATGAGCAGTTTGAAAAACATAGCGGGTACTATTAAGCTCGGTACCATTTGTGCTTATCTCTGCTATTAGTGGATTTTCATTGATCAAATGCAGAGAAAGTTCAGAAATGGAGCTTGACTGCTTGACTTTCTAGATGAATGGATGGGTAAATATGGAGGTACATTGAGTGCATCAATGGCAGGGGAGAAATTATAAGAAAGGGAAAGAAGAAAACGTGAAGGTAAGTTTGACTGTTTTGGAAAAGAAGGGAGGTGAGGAAAGCAGCAGTCGTTGGTTCCATTGTTTAGGAATTTCTGACTCAATTGCACAATGGCAGAGTGATGGTGACTAATGTTTGATAGAATGTAAAATTCATAAATAATTATGGTTGTGTGTATTTATATACTTCATTCGTACCACTTTAAACTTTTTATTTTCTTTTTCAGAGTCAAACTTTTTAAACTTTGACCCTAAATATAAATTAATATATAAACAATAAATATATCATGTGACATATCGTTAGATTTGTCTTAAC
>JAULKK010330697.1:893-10916 GCA_032355705.1 Rubia peregrina | reverse complement strand
AAAGTATATAGAAAATCAAATAGGATTGACTTAAGTCTAGTATATATTGACTTGAGTTTAATTTCAATTAGTTAAAGTCAATTCCGCTATAAATGCGTATAAAAAGGTCTAGTATATCAGACTTAAGTCTAGATTGGATAAAGTTAATATATCTATGACCGTATAAAGTCAATTTAAATAAGAATTGAACATTGATTGCATAAAATTAATCTGGTTATAACCAATTTAGAATGTTAATAAAGGCATGAATATTTATATAAATTAAATTTAGTCATATTATTGCTTGTATAAAGTTACGTAAGTGTTGACCGTCGATTATACACTCGACTATAAATCTGTCACTTTTTTTCTTCTTCCATCTTTCCCATCTCTCCATTAGGGGAGACGGGAAAACAATTGTTCCTTCGTTTATTGATCATCATAAACTTCACATTTCATCAAATATTGCCCCAATGTTTTTTTAAAATTTTAAATTTACCTCAATTTTGACCAAAATATTCAACCCGAGAACTTTCTCCAACTTCCGTCACTGAATCCTTTAGTGACGACAGAGTATTCGTCACTATTATTTCGTGACGCCAACACGTTCATCACTATTGCTATTAGTGACGACAAATTATCTCGTCACTAATTATCGTCACAAAATGCCATCACCTAAGTTTTTTTCGTCACTAGAGTCATAACTAAATGTTTTAGTGACGAGTGTCGTCACTAAATGCCCTCTTCAGCGACGAGTTTAATTTCGTCACAAAAACTCCTAGTGGTGACGAAATTACAGTGACGGATTTGATTTTCGTCACTAAATGATGTCTTTAGTGAAGACCCCCAGTGACGCTTTGTCACTGAATGCCAGATTTGGTGTAGTGCAACAATGGAAAATTGATTTATTCTTTTATAAAATAAGTATTTATCAAAACATGCACTATCATTGCACAGTCACGGAGGTTGCACATACTCGGGCATAGGCCTACCCAAAGATATTTTCAATTCAGTGAACCACAATCATGCAAAAAAATATTTTTTGGTATGACGCATAATTTTATATTTATTTTAATGATAACTTCACAAAGAATGGATAAACATAATTAGGGTGAATTTATATAAATTTGAGTTTATTCTTTTTATAATACCTTTATAATCTTAAATCAATTAGCTATACTTTGTTCAAATTTGGTCGGTCAACCACTATTTTAAGATGAAAGAGGGATAATTCACTAATGTAATAATTCCCTTTATAATCTTTCTGGGTCACTACAGGAAAAATTACATAATTATAAATAAAACTGATATTAGACGCATAAAAATTAACTAAAATTTAGAAAATATCAGCATCGGTATTAAAATAATTAAGAAAAGATTGAAATTACAAAGAAACATTTAAAAATCTACTTAACTATAAATAGCAAGTTTGACGGGTGAAGGTTTCTTACCCCACACTATTACCGTCAATACTATTGAGAATGTTGCAATGAAGATAATTTCATTTTGTAAACAATGACATCATGCCATTTGTGTCATTTCACCTTCCGGGGAGGTTTTAAATGTCACCCTACGAGAACCAAACTCATTTCATAGTTCCGTACCTTCGCTCCTACGGATGTCGAAGGAGGATCACGAGATGAAATAATTGGTGGTATGAGTATTTTTCTAGCTAGTGCTGATCGTCAAGTGTTTTGTGGTAAAGGTTCATGTCCAGTCACGGTTGTTGTCATATTAATTTTTCCCAACAACTACAATGAACAGAAGTTGAATTAAGTACTATTTAGAAACAACATGATACATTCACTATCAACATTAGAAAATTAATTTATCCTTTTATAAAATAAGTGTTTATCAAAACATGTACTATCATTGCACAGTCACGGAGGCTACACATACACATGCATAGACTTGCCAAGAGATATTTTCAATCCAATGGACCATAATCTTGTAAAATAATTTTTTTGTGTGATGTGTAATTTTATGTTTAATTTTATGATAACTTCACCATGGGTGGAAAAGTATAATTAGGGTGAATTTATATATATATATATATATATGTGTGTGTGTGTGTGTGTGAGTTCTCTATTTTTATAATATATTTGATATATTCTTAAGTTAATTAGCTAATATTTATAAAAATTTGGTGGGTCAACTACCATTTTAAGATGATAGAGGGTTAATTAACTACTACAATAATTCCCTTATTAATCCCCTTTGGGCACTACTGAAAAAATTACATACTTATAAAACAACTTGTAAAGTTGTATGGTTTGCATTAATTTTTTTTGGTATTTATGAACAAATTTGAAAAGGAAAACAATTGTGTTGTAACATTCAGAAAGCTGAAGGTTTGATTGATGATAGAATATTGCATAATATTTAATTATGGAAGTTAGGAGATTATGCAATATTGATTCAAGCATGTATGTGAAGCATAATGGATTTATGAAAAATCAATACAATTGTGAAACTGGATTTATAGAATATTATGGGGAATTGGAGATGAGGAAAATTCCTTTATTTATGGGATTTGGATATACTTCAGAAGCATATAAAGAATAAGAATACTATGGAGATAATTATGGAGAATTCTGAAATGCTCAATGGGCTATTTATAAAGGACATCACAACTGCATTACTCACGAATTTCATTGAGAAAATCTGCACTCATATTTTATCTTTCCGAGAGTACTGCAAAAGTTATCATACTTATGTTCCAGCATATCGTGACCAGTTGATTAGTTCAGAATGTATACCTTAATTTCTCGAGAGGAAGAGATCTAGCGTCGATGAGTTTCGAGGTCAGAGGGAGTCTAATCAAGGTGGATCGGTAGCAATGGGAGCTTGCAGAATTCACACGTTTATTATTAGAAGATAAGTACAATTGCATGGTGTACTTTGTATTGTATCTTTCGTATTAGTGGATTCATTCTGCACTGGACCAAGCCCCACAAATGTAGATGGATTTCACCAAACTGCCTAACCAAGTCTTGTGTCTTCTTCTGTTATTTTCATTACATGCTTTGTTAGATAGGTTATGTTGGAACACGAATTTAATAAATAAGCTAAAATGGTAAAACCAAAATTTCAAAACTCGTATTAGACACTTATACATTAACTAAAATTTAAAAAATATCAGCATTTAAAAGAAGTGAAGAAAATATTTAAATTACAAAGAAACTTCCAAAAGACTATTTAACTGTAAATAGCGAGTTTGACGAGTAAAGTTTTCTTGCCCCTCATTATTACCATCGATACTGTTGAGAATGTTGCTATGAAGATAGTTTCATTTTGTCAACAATAACTTCGTGCCATTTGTGTCATTTCCATTACCGAGGAGGTTTTAAATGTCATATGGCGAGAAACAAACTCATTTACTAGTTCGGATTCTTCACTCCTGCGGATTTCGAGAAGGATCAAGAGGTGAAAGAAGTGGTGGTATGAATATTTCTTTGGCTAGTGCTGATCTTCGAGTGTTTTGTGGTGCATGTTCCTATCTATCCATGGTTGTTGTTGCCATCTTAATTTCGTCCCATAAACTATAATGAACTGAAGTCGAATTAAAAGCTATTCAGAAACAAAATGACACATACACTATCAACATTAGAAAATTAATTTATTCTTTTATTAGAGGAGTGTTTATCAAAATATGCATTATCATTGCACCATCAAAGAGGTTACACATACTAAGACAGAGATCTGCGCAAAGATAATTTCAAACCAATGGACCCTAATCTTGTAAAAATTATTTTTGGTGTCAATTGTAATTTTATATTTAATTTAATGATAACTTCACCGTGGGTATGTATAATTAGGGTGAATTTATATAAACTTGAGTTATCTCTTTTCATAATATCTTTGATATAATCTTAAGTTACTTAGCTATTTTTTAAAATAAATTTGGTGGGTCAACCGGTATTTTAAAAATAGAGGATTAATCCACTATTGTAATAATTTCCTTGATAATCCCCTTTGGGCGCTGTTGAAAAAAATTAGATAATTATAAACAAATTGATATTAGACACAATCACATTAATTGAAATTAAAAAAATATCAGCATTTGTAATAAAATAATGAAGAAAAGATTCAAGCTACAAAGAAACTTCCAAAAGTCTACTTAACTGTAAATAGCAAGTTTGACGGGTGAAGGTTTCTTACCCCACATTATTACCGTCAATACTATTGAAAATGTTGCTATGAAGATAATTTCATTTTGTCAGCAATGATATGGTGCCATTTGTATCATTTCAGCTACCGGGGAGGTTTTAAATGTCACCCTACGAGAACTAAACTCATTTCGTAGTTTGGATCTTTCACTCGTACGGATTTTGAAAAGGATCACAAGGTGTAAGAAGTGGTGGTATGAGTATTCCTTTGGCTAGTGCTGATCGTCGAGTGTTTTGTGGTTCAGGTTCCTGTCCAGTTATGGTTGTTGTTGCCATTTTAATTTCTTCCCAACAACTACAATGAACTGAAAAGAACTATTCAGAAATGAAACAACACATACAGTATCAACATTAGAAAACTGATATATTCTTTTATAAAATAAGTGTTTATTAAAACATGCACTATCATTGCATAGTCACAGAAGTTGCACATACTCAAGCATAGACTTTGCCAAAGATATTTTCAATTCAATGCACCATAATCTTGTAAAAAATATTTTTTGGTGTGGCATGTAATTTTATATTTAATTTGATGATAGCTTCACCCAGAGTGGATAAATATAATTAGGGTGAAGTTATATATATATATATTTAAGTTCATTCCTTTTATAATATCTTTTTTAAACTAAATTCAATTAGCTATTTTATTTTGCAAATTTGGACGGTTAGCCACTATTTTAATATGAAAGAGGGATAATTTACTGCGGTAATAATTTCCTTGATAATCCCCTTGGGGGACTACTGGAAAGGAATTACATAATTTTATACAAAACTGAAACTAGACACATAAATATTAACTAAATATTTGTAAAAAAAAGCATTTCTAATAAAATAATGAAGAAAATATTTTAACTACAAAGAAGCCTCCAAAAGTCTACTTAACTGTAAATAGAGAGTTTGACGGGTGAAGGTTTCTTGCTCCATTATTACAGTTAATAATGTTAAGAATGTTGCTATGAAGATAATTTCATTTTGTCAACAATGACCTCGTGCCATTTGTGTCATTTCACCTACTGGGACGGTTTTTAATGTAACCCTATGAGAACCAAACTCATTTCGTAATTTGAATCCTTCACACCTACAAATTTTGAAGGAGGGTCACAAGGTGAAGGAAGTGATGGTATGAGTACTTCTCTAGCTAGTGCTGATTGTCGAGTGTTTTGTGGTACGGGTTTCTGTCCAGTTATTGTTGTTGTTGCCATCTTAATTTCATCCCAAAAACTACAATGAACTAAAGTCGAATTAAGTACTATTCAGAAAGAAAACAACACATACACCATCAATATTTTAAAAAAATTGATTTACACTTTTATAGAATAAGAGTTTATCAAAACATGCACTACCATTGCCCAGTCACAGAAGTTACACATACTCACGCATGGACCTGCCCAAAGATATTTTATATCCAATGGGCCATAATCTTGTAAAATTATTTTTCGGTGTGATGTGCAATTTTATATTTAATTTGATGATAACTTCACCAAGAGTGGTTAAGTATAATTAGGGTGATTTATATAAATATGAGTTATCTCTTTTTAAAATATCTTTGATATAATCTTCGGTTAATTAGCTCTTTTAAAATATCTTTGATATAATCTTCAGTTAATTAGCTCCTTTTTCAAATTTAGTGGGTCAACCACTATTTTAAGATGAAATAGGGTTAATTCACTACTGTAATAATTCCCATGATTCCTTCAGTAACTACTGGAAAAATTACATAATTATAAACAAAATGATATAAGAGAAATAAACATTAACTAAAATTTTAAAAAAATATATCATCATTTGTAATAAAATAATGAAGAATATATTTTAACTACAAAGAAACCTTCAAAAGACTAATTAATTGTAAATAGGGAGTTCGACGGTGAAGGCTTCTTTCCCCGCATCATTATTGTCAATGTTGTTGAGGATGTTGCTATGAAGATAATTTCATTTGGTCAACAAATACCTCATGTCATTTGTGTCATTTCAACTAGTGGAGAGGTTTAAAATGTCTCCCCACGAGAACCAAACTCATTTCATTGTTCAGATCCTTCACTCCTATGGATTTCGAAGGATGGTCACGAGGTGAAAGAAGTGGTGGTTGGTATGAGTATTTCTTTGACTAGAGCTTATCGTCGGGGGCTTTGTGGTATGGGCTCCTATCCAGTTATGGTTGTTGTTGCCACCTTAATTTCGTCCCAACAACTACGATGAACTGAAGTTAAATTAAGTACTATTCAGAATCAAAACAACATATACACTATCAACATTAGAAAATTGATTTATTCTTTTATAAAATAAGTATTTATCAAAACTACACTATCATTGCACAGCCCAAAGATAATTAGGCACGGACTTGCCCAAAGATATTTTCAATCCAATGAACAATAATTTTGTAAAAAATATTTTTTCTTTGTGACGTGTAATTTTATATTAATTTGATAATAACTTCACCATGGGTGGGTAAGTATAATTAGGGTGAATTTATATAAATTTGAGTTATTTAATTTTATAATATATTTGATATATTCTTAACTTAATTAGCTATCTTTTACAAGTTTGGTGGGTCAACAACTATTTTAAGATGAAAGAGAATTAATTCACTACCGTAATAATTCCCCTGATAATACCCTTGGGTACTACTTGAGAAAATTACATGATTATAAACAAAAATGATATTAGACACATTAACATTAACAAAAAAATTAAAAAAATATCAGCATTTGCAATAAAATAATGAAGAATATTAAAACTACAAAGAAAACTCCAAAGGTCTATTTAACTGTAAATAGAAAGTTTAACCGGTGAAGGTTTATTTCCCCATATCATTACCATCAATACTGTTGAAAATGTTGATATGATGATTTTTTTTTAACAATGACCTCTTGTTGTTTGTGTTATTTCAACTGTTGGGGAGGTTTTAAATGTCACCCAACGATAACTAAACTCATATCGTAGTTCAAATCCTTCATTCCTATGGATTTCGAAGGAGGATCACGAGTTGAAAGAAGCGGTGGCATGAGAATTTCTTTGGATAGTGTTGATCGCTGAGTATTTTTTTGGTACAGGTTCCTATCCAGTTATAGTTGTTGTTGCCATCTAAATTTCTTCCCGATAGCTACGATGAATTGAAGTTGAATTAAGTACTATTAAAAATGGAACATCGAATACACTATCAACATTAGAAAATTGATTTATTCTTCTATAAAATAAGTGTTTATCATAACATGCACTAACATTGCACAGTCACTCAGATTGCACATACTCAGACATGGACCTGCCCAAAGGTATTTTCAATATAGTAGACCACAATCTTGTAAAAAATAATTTTTGGGATGATTTGCAATTTTGTATTTAATTTGACGATAACTACACCAAGGGTGGGTAAGTATAATTAGGGTGAATTTATATAAATTTGAGTTATCTCTTTTTATAATATCTTTGATATAATCTTAACTTAATTAGCTTTTTAAAATATAAATTTGATGGGTCAACCACTATTTTAAGATGAAAGAGAGTTAATTCACTACTGTAATAATTCCCTTGATAATCCCCTTTGGGAACTACTAGAAAAAAAATATTTATAAACAAATTAATATTAGACACATAAACATTAACTAAAATTGAAAAAAATATTAGCATTTATAATAAAATAGTGAAGAAAAGATATAAACTACAAAGAAACCTCCAAAATTCTACTTAACCGTAAATAGCGAGTTTTATGGGTGAAGGTTTCTTGCCCCACATTATTACCGCCAATATTGTTGAGAATGTTGCGATGAAGATAATTTCATTTTGTCAACAATGACCTCATGTCATTTGTGTCATTTCAGCTACCGGGAAGGTTTTAAATGTCACCATACGAGAAACAAACTCATTTCTTAGTTTGGATCCTTCACTCATACGGATTTCGAAAATGATCAAGAGGTGAAACAATTGGTGATATGAGTATTTCTTTGTCTAGTGCTGATTGTCTAGTGTTTTGTGGTACAGGTTCATGTTCAGTTATGGTTATTGTTGCCATCTTAATTTGTTCCCAACAACTACAATGAAGTGAAGTTGAATTAAGTACTATAAAGAAACAAAACAACACATACACTATCAGCATAAGAAGATTAATTTATTCTTTAAAAAAGTGTTTATAAAAATATGCATTATCATTGCTTAGTCACAGAGGTTGCACATACTCAGGCATAGACATGCCCAAAGATGTTTTCAATTCAATGCACCACAATCTTGTAAAAAATGATTTTTCGGTGTAGTGTGTAATTTTATATTTAATTTGATGATAGCTTCACCAAGAATTGATAAATATAATTAGGGGAAATTTATATAAATTTGAGTTCATTCTTTTTATAAAATCTTTGTAATCTTAAATCAATTATCTATTATTTTTAATTATTTGGTCGTTCAACCACTATTTTAAGATGAAAGAGGGATAATTCACTACTGTAATAATTCCCTTGATAATCCCCTTGGGGATCTACCGGAAAATATTACATAATTTTAAACAAAATTGAAATTAGACATATAAACATTAACTGAAATTTAAAAAATATCAGCATTTATAATAAAATAATGAAGAAAATATTTAACTACAAAGAAACCTTCAAAAGTATACTTAGCTGTAAATAGCGAGTTTGACGGGTGAAGGTTTCTTTCCCCATATTATTACAGTCAATATTATTGAGAATGTTGCTATGAAGATAATTTCATTTTGTCAACAGTGACCTCATACCAATTGTGTCAATTTAGCTACTTGGGAGGGTTTTAAATTTTACCCTACGAGAACCAAACTCATTTCGCAGTTCGGATCCTTCACTCCTACGAATTTCGAAGGAGGATCACGAGCTGAAAGGTATGGTGGCATGAGTATTTCTTTGGCTAATGCAGATCATCGAGTGCTTTGTGGTACAGGTTCCTGTCAGTTATGGTTGTTGTTGCCATCTTAATTTCTTCCCAACAACTACAATGAACAGAAGTCTAATTAAGTACTTTTTAGAAACAAAAAAACACACACCATCAACATTAGAAAATTGATTAACTCTTTTATAAAATAAGTGTTTATCAAAACATGCACTATCATTGCATAGTCATAGAACATATACTGAGGCATAGACCTACCCAAAGATATTTTCAATCTAGTGGACCATAATCTTGTAAAAAATATTTTGGGGTGTGGTGTGTAATTTTATATTTAATTTGATGATAACTTTACCAGGGGTGGGTGAGTATAATAAGGGTGAATTTATATAAATTTGAGTTATCTATTTTTATAATATCTTTGATATAATCTTAAATTAATTAGTTTTTTTTTTACAAATTTGGTGGGTCAACACTATTTTAAGAAGAAATAAGGATACTTCACTACTGTAATATTTCCCTTGATAATCCCTTGGGGCAGTGCTGGAAATAATTACATAATTATAAACAAAACTGATATTAGACACCTAACCATTTACTAAAATCTAAAAATATCAGCATTTGCAATAAAATAATGAAAAAATGATTTAAACTATAAAGAAACCTCCAAAACTTTACTTAACAGTAAATAGTGAGTTTGATGAGTGAAGGTTTCTTGCCCCAAATTATTACCGTCAATACTGTTGAGAATGGGTCTATGAAGATAATTGCATTTTGTCAACAATGACCTCGTGTCATTTGTGTCATTTCAGCTACCGGGGAGGTTTTAAATGTCACCCTACGAGAACTAAACTCATTTCGCAGTTCAGAACCTTCACTCCTATAGATTTCAAAGGAGGATCACGAGGTGAAAGAAGTGGTGGTATGCGTATTTCCTTGGCTAGTGTTGACCATCGGGTGTTTTGTGGAGCACTGGTTTTTGCGACCAGTTTAATTTCTTCCCAACAACTACAATGAACTGAAGTTG
>JAULKK010330688.1:0-10917 GCA_032355705.1 Rubia peregrina | reverse complement strand
CGAGTCTTTGGATGTTTGTGTTTTGCTTCCCATATTCCCAGATTCCGTGACAAGTTTGCTCCAAGAAGTCGTCGTTGTCTGTTTCTTAGGTATCTTGTCGGGAAGAAAGGTTATAGGCTCTTTTATTTAGAGTCCCACACTTTCTTTACTAGTTGGGATGCCAACTTTTATGAAGACTAGTTTCCATACTACTCTCTTAGAAGAATCATCGCCGCCGATGCCCATACTCTCGTCGCCGGTGCCCTCATCGTCACCACCGCCAGGATTAACTTCATCTCCGCTGCTAATAGGATAATCAAAACCTCCGTCCGATACCCTTCCAACCACCGGAATATGCCCGCTGGATTCTTCCCGGCCGCCGGAACATTCTCGGCAGCTGGCCACCAATCTTACGCCGGAGCTGCCCATTGTCGAAACTCTGCCCGCCATGCCAATTTCCACTCCGGCATTGCTACCTCACGCATCGCCAGTCACCGTCAACATTGCGCCCCACACGCCTCCTCCGGCGCAGCCTGTCACGTCGGAAGACTCCCCGAAGCCGCCATCTATAGTTAATCTACCTCCTATTTGCCAGAATTCTCGTGATCGTCGCCTTCCTACTTATCTGTACGATTATGTCTTCTTTATTGCTGATATTAATAACCCCTCACTTCTACGACTACACCTGCCACGTCACATTCCTCAGGTGTTCTATATCCTTTATCTGATTTTGGGTTTGAGCAAAAACCTAGCAAATAATTAACCCACAATCATCAACTAGTTGATCATCCTAGTCTAAATCATGCATTAACTACACAAGAAAGCACAAAATATGCTTGATAATCAAAGCACAAAATAGGAGAAATCAAATCTCACATATTCATACTAGAAATGCTTACCAATTTCTCCCGAGAGTATATTTAGCCTAGACTAGCTAAACCCATAATAAAAGCACAAGAATCCATGGAAAACATTGGAGAAATGAAGAAAATATAAATGAAATCTAGGGTTTTGGAGAGGAGAAAATTGGGTGGAAGAAGAAAGTGAGGAAGAAGGGGTTAAAATGGGTTGAATAGCCTCAACCCATCTCTCCGCTGCGGGTCGCATGACATGTCTGCAGCCCACAGAACATGCACTAGAATTCGCCTATTTCTTTTTTTCTTCGCTGCGGGCCACAGAGGAGCTGCTGTCTCCTCTTCCTTGTTTCGCCACGGGTGAACCGCTTATCCATTTTGAGAGTTCTTGTAGTCGATTTTATAGTGCTCAAGAAGACGATTCCAATGGTACCATCCTAAAATTATGGTTCTTCTTGGATCATTCTCAAAAATTGGTTCAAACTCCCGGATCACAATTCATCCGCTTCTTTGTCTTCCTTCTTTGACCCTTTTATCTTCTACCACGTTTTGACTTGTGGCCTTCACTAAAATACTCCAAAATTCTTACGAGAAATCTACAAATTAAGCTCACAAAAATAATCGAGATGCTCGTAAGGACCAAAAATCCATTAGACTCAAACTAGGTTACAAAATGAAGTATTTAGATACGAAAATCGAAAACGGTTATCTCAACCCCTTATGATGTAAACTTACCTAAATCTAGAAATCTTCCAACAAAAAGATAACAAAAAAATGTTAAATGCTTCGGAAAATACATGATTTTGACGTCTCATCAGCACATCTAACCCTATTTCTTAGACAAAAGTGCAAATCTAACCTACTGGAATTCAATAAAATTATAACCCTCTGGAAAAAAAATCAAATTAAAAAGCTTTAAAAGTTGATATTAAACTCATTGTATATTAACCAATAAATTTGAAATACAGTAGTAGTTTATAAAACCACAGGTAGCACTAGTAGAAAAAACTCAAGCATAAATCAGCACTTATTGAAACAAATCAGAGTTAGATAAGCACTTAGTAAAAAAAACTAAGGGTTCGATAAGCACTTATTGAAAAAACTTTGGGTTAGATCAACACTTAATTAATTAACCTAGCACTGAATTTTATAGGAGAGTTTTTCTAGCTGGGTGGAACTTATCTGGTCTCTAATTATCCGATTGAACATTTCTTCTCTTACTGGATTTCGTGCTAGAAGCACTTGACGGTTTTGCTTCTGGTTGTTCAATACTATGGCTTTCCTCCTTAAGAATAGTGGCTTGGGATGGTGTTGTTATTTCTGGCTCCTTTGGATCAGCCTTCGGTGT
This sequence comes from Rubia peregrina, assembly GCA_032355705.1. NCBI lineage: Eukaryota > Viridiplantae > Streptophyta > Magnoliopsida > Gentianales > Rubiaceae > Rubia > Rubia peregrina. The sequence continues at coordinate 8,736 of JAULKK010330688.1, read as the reverse complement.
AGCCCTATTTGAATCCTCAAGCCTCAGAAATCTCTGAGTCAGGGAATGAGCTCTAATCCTAGAATCAAGCAGGTACGGGATGTACATATCGCTCCCCGAGAATATACTGATACCATTGTTGGAGCCTGCTTTTGCAACAACTCAAGAGTTCTAAAAGGTATGTGGCCTGCCAAAACAAACAGAAATTTGATTGGAGCAGTTATATATTTTTATTTTATATTTGAAAATTGTATTGTTATACGATTACCATGCACGCTTTATGCATTAAAAGGAAATGGTTCATTATAAATAAAAACTTTTTATCGATGACTAGTTTGTGTCTAACATGCATGATCTGTAAAATAACACTAGAGGGATCTGATCATTTCCCTAATTTCATTTTACCAAAAATTTTGTTAGATTATGTTTATCTCCAAAAAATATATATATTTAATTTCTGAAATATGTGTTTTCATACGTTGCACTTGCACTCATTATGCACTACAATTAAACATATAAATAACGTGACATCTTTATACTTTTCACAATATCCTACAAATAAATATTGGGTGCAATTAAAGTAAATATTTACTACTCTTCATTGTATGCATGATATAAATGAAATATATTTTTATAAAATTCTTTTATAATACTGTTGCTTATGGTGAAATGCTTGAATTTGAAATGGAAATTGAGTTTTATGAGCTTGTATTCCACTTTAACCCTCATTGTCCAGAGGTATGCAACAATCTTGGAAAGACATAGAGGGACCGAGAAACATAATTATTTTTTAATATGTGTCTCCTAATTATTTTACACATTTAGTGTCATATCAATTTCAAGCACTTGTAATCCTACATGACTTCACAAATTTCACGGTTGTGGTCGGTTTACCTATTATGAAGACATATGCAAAAACAGGTTTCAAGAGGGAGTTTAGAGAAAGGGTGGCACTCCAAGAGATATTTACGGGATTGACAAGAAAATGGTTTCTAGCATGGTCAGAGACTCTAGAGTGTATATGTGGGTGGAACTTATTGGTCACACCAATAACCTTGTGCCAAATAGGCACATTATATGTATGAAAATTATAGGGATTTAGTGATTTCCATAATTTCATATTCCAAGCACTTGGTTAATACATAATGATCCTCAAGATATATCAATTTATTTTTTTGAAAATAGGATTTTTAATCGATTACCTTGCATGCTTTGTGCATTATAAGGAAATGGATCATTAAAAGTAAGAACTTTTGCTTATGACCAGTTAGTGGCTAAGATGCACGACATGTGCAAGAACATGAGAGGGATTTGATCATTTCCCAAATTTCATTGTACCAAACACCTTGTTAGTGTATGTTTATCTTCAAGAAAAGTGCTAAATAATCCTATGTTTAGGTCGAAAGTGGCAATCTAATCCTGTAAAATCTTAAAGTGTATATCCAACCCGATTTATGAGTCAAAAGCGCCAATCTAACCTTGGAAATGGCCAATGTGGCCGGATTTCTATAAAATGACAATTATAAGCTTTTGAGGAAAAAAATGGAAATCTTAAAAAGATGATATTACACTCATTTTTTATGAACCAAAAAATTCAAAATTCAGTAATATTATACAACCACTAGTAGACAGCTTTCTATTAAATGCGGCATTGCAAGGTGGTTTTGAAAAACTCACCTACAACCACCTTGTGTAACTGCTTTTGAACAGGAAAGTTCTAATTTGGATCCTTCCTTTGAAATTAAAGGCGGTAAAATCACAACGGAACGTGGTTTTGGTATAACAAGTTTTAATTAGGGCTCATTAAAGGCAATTTAGGGTAGTGCTGCCTTTAACTAGGCGATTAGGCATAATCACCTTTAAAAACTATATTTCAGAGTTTGGGATACAGATCTGATCATACTTCCGAGCTTGTAAAGTGTTGTTGGTTACAAAGAGATTTTTTTTCCGAGTTCAGACTATTTTCGGGTCTTATTTCATAACTCGAAAAATGTTCTTGTTAGCATTTTATTTTCAAAAAAATATTTCCTAGTTCGAAAATTTTGTACAATAAAAAACGCTCCCTTCACATTTAATTCTCATAAACCCTAAAATTTTGAAAAATAAGATCCATTTTCTTTCCCTTCTATGACATCGTGATTGTATACTTTCAATTGCATCAATTACCATCGGAGAAGGTTAGTTTTATCTAAATTATGTACTTGAAAATCTTGAGTTAATATTAAGGGCGATGTTCAATTAGGGGTTTAGAATAGCTAGGGTTATGATTGTTGTTGATTGAATCCTAATGGGTTGCATTGCAATTGATTTTTAGGATAATGGATCGTAATAAACTCAATTGTAATAATCTTAGAAAATCATCCGAGTACATGCCATTGGTTGAATAATTTATTTCGTTAGTGTTTGAAGATGGTTCTAAAAGTGGTTTGATGTGAGCAAGATGCCCATGTAAGGATTTTATAAATGAAGTGTTTTTAGTGAGGAAGAAGTTGCGGGAACATCTCATAATGAGGGGGTTTTAAACAAGCTACACTCATTGTATGTGGCATGAAGAAGTTGGGGAATTCTCTCATACGATTGAAGTTGAGAAAATGGTGTGGGGAAATGAATTAGATTGCAGTGTAGAGTTTGATAAAATGGTGGAATATATTGCAAGGGAGTTAGAAGGTAAACCGGAGTCGTTACAGGCATTGATTGACAACAAAGAGACGTCTGTGTTCAATGGTTTGAAACACTCGATTTTGAGTGTTATTTTGTGGATGATGAACTTGAAGGCAAAATTCAGATGGACTGATAAGTCAATGACCGAGTCTCTTGAGTTTTTTAAGGATTTGCTTCCCAAAGGTAATCCAATGCCCGATAGGTTGAATGCAGCCAAAAATATTCTATGCCCAATGGGATTGGAATTGCAAAAAATCCACGCATGCCCAAATAATTGTATGTTGCATGCTAGTCTTGGTACACGTTGAAGAGAGGTGGGATTTCCGTGGGTACGTAAATTCCATCGAAATCAAAGAAAAATACAACTAAAAAAGTGTTGTGGTACCTCCCTATCATCCCTTGTTTGAAGAAGCTATATACGAGTAGGGAAGATGCTAAGATGTTGCGTTGGCATGCGAATAGGGTCCAACCGGAGAATGGTATGTTAAAATATACTTTCGATTGCGAGCAAAGGAAGAAAGTCGATGCTCTTAAGTTTGGTAATGATTCCAAACAATTGAGGTTAGGCTTGTGTACATACTGTATGAATCCTTTTGGTAATATGACTAGCACACATAGCTCGTGGCCTGTTATATTGGTCATTTATAACCTTCTGTCTTGGTTGACCATGAAATGTAAATGTATGTTGTTGTCTTTTGATGATATCTGGCCTGGAGAAAATGGATAACGATATTGATGTGTACCTTACTCCTCTTGTGGATGATCTTTTTACTATGTTTAAAGATGGTGTTAGAATGTATGGTGGTTTGGTTGAAGATTTTTTTTCACTTTGACAGCTATGTTATTTTGCAAAATTAATGATTTTTTGGCGTATGGTAATTTGTCTGGATATTCTGTGAAGGCCACTTTGCTTGTCTAATCTTCTTCGAGAATTTTACATTTTTTTCAATTGAAACACGTTGTAAAACCATTTACCAAATATTCTGGAGGGGCACCCATGCGTTTGGCAAAGATGTGGTTCAATGGGAAAGTGGAAGGTAGAGCAGCACCGTTGCCACGATGTGGTACACAAATATTTGAAAGTGTGAAGAATTTGTATTTGATGATATGAATTTGCTAGAGGAAGATGAACGGAGTCTGCATAGGTTTCTTGATCACACTGATCACGATGAAGGTACTTGGTTCGATGCTGGAGGGAATATAAGTTGTAGGAAAAGAAAATTAAAGAAGGTTTTGAGGAAAAATAAGCAGATGTAGTGTCGTAAAATTTGTCCTTAAGTCATTTCTTATGTTTTTTTACACTACACTCTTTATATGTATGTTGATTGAACATGCTTTTTGTCAAACAAAATGGATTTCATAGTAATTCACATCCAAGACCATTCTAAAATGTTTAATCTATAGCGATAATACAACAAATACAGTTTCAAGATTAGCATCCTAATATGAAAACCGCATGTAATTCAAAACACTATCATCAAAGCAACTATGATCCTATCAACTTGCTCTACCATTTTGAGTATATAAAGTCATCCATAAATCACATCAGTCATCTGCAACATCATGCTTCATCATCTTCAATGTCCCAAGTGGAAGTTGGTGGGCCGAGTTGAGGATGGGAGGTGGACGCTAGGTGGCGCTAACACTCTCTTTGAGATTTCTTCAAAAACTAAATATTTGCCTTCATTGTGCTGAATTCCTTCCGCGTCCATTTGTAGAAATCATTCAAACCTTTGAAATATGCCTCCACCGTACCTACACAAGACGAAGACAATTTATTAAAAATATATATTCACAATCTTGAAATTAAATACAAAAATTAATTTAAAAAATGCTCACTTCATTAGAAATTTGCAGCTCTGGAAATATAACCTGAGGTAGGAAATATAGTTTCTGAGTTCAGAAATTGATTCTGCTCTTATGGTCAAATTGAAGCAAACATGGTTTGAGCTCGGAAGATGCTTCTTTCCTTGACCAAAGACAAGATGAACTTCAGAGCTCAGAAACTTGTCCGGTCATTTGGTCATATTTTAATAGCAAGTTGAAATGTTTGAGAGATTGTACAATTATTAGGGTCATCATCCTGGAATAATATAGTCATGAATTAAGTGCAAACAGTCAATAATTATAGAAAGGAGGAAATAAACATGAATCCATTGATTCTCAAAAAATATTAAATCCAACAATTCATACAAACATTTAAAATTCATCAAATCTTGAACAAACTGAAAATAAAAAAATCCATTTGACACATCATGTTTATTTGTCCAAATACCCAATTTCCAACTATTACACCTTTTCGAACATAAATTCAATGCCCGGATCTTTTGCCTCCTCTACCACCTCATCTGTTTGGCCCTCCGCCCCGCTTCGGCCCCAGTAGTTTGGTCTCCACATCCAGTGGCATTTTCTTGATCCCCGGCTACATCACCATTGTTATCACCATCATCGTCACTCTCATAGAATACCGGCTCAAAGTTTGGTGGTACCTAATCTCCACTCAATTCCAGGTTAAGGCCTTGGGATTCCAGGAACGCCACAGGTTGTGAATGTGCTCAGTCCAACATCTCGTGGGTCTCAACCATTTCCGCGCGAGCACAGTCAAAATATTTGGTAAGCATTGCCTTTCATTCATCTCGGGATCTATCAATTAATAACAATAAAATAAAAATTACAGTTTCCACCAAAGTAATTGTAAAATGGAATAAATAAAATATTTATGTTTATACTTACATGAGCTCGAAGCCTCGGCACTATCTAGGGTCGCGCTACGAGCCCTCTTAGCATTTTTTGTTGCTTAACCAGGTAGTGGTCTATACTCCCACTTCTTGTCGGCGCCTAGTCATAGTTGTTTGTGCTGGAACCACCCCTTATAATAGTAATCTATGCGGAGAGGCCTATCATGGGGCTACACTCCCGCCTTCTTCAACATAGTTGTGATTAGACCACCGTACTGAAGGTTATTTTTCTTAGTGTCTGCAGATTTTATCATGAATGAGAATTAGGTTCGCGATAGTTGGCTCGCATGTGTGGCCACCCTTCGGCAACACGTTTGGACAAATCCACTCATAAATGAGACGTTGTTCATCGATCAACATGCTAATGTCATATTGTTCTGCTAGACCCGCGGAAGCCTCTACTCTCCAAAAATATTTTTTCCCCATCACGACAGGACTGAGTGGGGTGGCGTCGGTTATGGGGGGCCAAGATTGTGTGTGGTATATCTCTAGCAGGCCATTGGGATCATCGGGTCTCAATTTTTTGGGGGAGGTGTATAGGCAACCTATGGCTTCATTGATTGATTACTTTGTCACGGAAACATCTTTTTCGTTAACCCTTGTAATATCCCCATTGTTACTAGATTGACCCAAATTGGGGTAAAATTTTATAACTAAATCAACATAAACAGGCTCAATCATGCAAATGATATTCTCTAGATGTGGAGTTTTAAATCACAAAAGCGGATAGTCACGATCTAAAGCTCCAACATCTCTACCTAATATAACCTTAGAATTTATAAGCCTTGTCTTTGAGAAAGCAACACACCTCTGCTCCGCATTTTCATTGAAGAATTTCGGTGATAGATTGATCTCCGTGATCGGGCGATGATTCCGCTCGTTTGCCCTTGACTTATTGACCGAGTTTAATTACTCATTCTAAATCTGTTGGGTGTGTGAAAAATGTGGATGAATTTCTCCTCTAGGTATTGGCAATTGGGTTTGTTGAATTGGGGGGGATTTTTTGGGATCTCTAAATCTGGCCGTTATAACCCTTTTTGTATTTAATACCACTTTCGAGCTCGAGAGTGGTTCTTTATTTAGTCATCAAAGGGATGACAAGGTTACAAACTCAGAAAGAGTTCCCCTTCTATTTCCAAACTCAGAAATAGATTCAGACGGGAAAAATAAAAAGTTGAAACAGGTTTTAACAAAGGACATTTAATACCCATTTGAAACACCCGCAAATTTCCCCCTATTTTTCACCACCAAAACCCTTCCAAACCCTCTTCTCAATTACCTTTAATCTCCAATAAAACATTTGATTAATCTTGATTTGAGGTATGTGTTAATTATTTATTTCATCTTTTTCTCTATTCCTTTCCAATTTCTAAAATCATTTTGTGGATTTCTCATAAGATTTGTTCTTCTTTGGTTAACAAGGTATGAATGAGGATTTCATGTCATTTGTTTGAAGAAAAGGTTAGTCCTCTCTTAGTTTGTGAGTTAGGGTTAGGATTTGGAAATAAAATTTTGAAAAGGAAGGGAAAACATTATTTACCAACAAGGGTTTGTGATTGTTTTGAGATCTTTCTAGTGTGGGCTTTGTTTATCCATTCCAATTGTGTATTATATTAAGGTTTTGATTTCTTCATGGTGGTTGATGAGGAAATTTTGGATTAATAAAGAAATCCTAGGTTTAGTTCTTGGAATTTTGCTTGACAAGGGTAAATGTTTAATTAAATTGAAGGTTAATTCGTAGTGTTCTTAAAATAGGATTATTTATTCAATAATATTCATTACATTAAAAGAAAATGTATTTTAAGATACTTTTACGAATGAAATGTTCGGTATATAATTAGTTTGGTAAAAAAAATTGTATTTAACATAGCGTAGAAAATGTCGAAGAAAGGACTCATGATGATGTTTCACATTCGTGAAAAGAAAATACCCCCAAAACTAGACCAGGGTTTGAATGAGGATGAAGGATCCGAAGATGTAGGAATAGCACGAACTCATTGTAGAACTTTAGAACGTCGAATGGCTAGGAAGAATTTAACACCATTGATATTCAACAGCTCGGGCAAGTGTTTGTCGGCCCAATGAGATAAATGGTCAAGTTGAGTTGCAAAGGTTGGTAGGAAAAGGGTTGACATCCACTAAGATAGTTGGCATGATGTCTCAAAAGACCACAAGGACACTTAATGGATGGAGTGCAAGGTACGCATTATTCCCCATATTTGTATTTAATTTAACTTCCCATGATTGATTTTATGTTGTTGAATAACCTCATAGAGGCCATTTGACATGGAAGCACCAGACATGGGTTATTTACAGAAGAAGGCTATGTTGTTGATGTCGAAGAGTTAGCATGAACATAAATACACTTTATCAAGGGACTGCATTTTTAGCGATAAGAGAGGTGATCGTCCGTGGTTCACTTATACTCAAACTGAATGGAAGATTTGGGAGATCCTCAAGAGGAAGGCCTTGCAAAATAGCCTCAATGTTAGTAGAAATTAATATCTATTTTTTTTAGAGTGTTTGGATTCTCAATCAGTAGTCATGACATAACACTTTAAACGTCATAACTTAGGGTACTAGGGAAGAAAAAAATGAATTGCCACGGAGAATAAAATACCTCACCAATTGAGTTGCAGGGGGGTATGGCTTAGCGACAATCGAGCTAGTGAAAGAACATCTCGAAAGAGATGTGTAGATTGCAATCGAGGGTGTGACGACCAAAGATAAGGCTAGAAATATTTTATTGAAAGAGAGATGAAACAAAGACGGTGTTAATTTCAAGAATGAAGAAAAAGAAATTGTGAAACGAGTGGTAAGTAATGCTTGGGGCTTAATATTACATACTAACTTTGTTTTTAAATTGGTTTTTGGTTAATCACATGTTAACTAACACACTCATTTCCTCTTAAATGTATAGGAAAAGTTGAAAAATGATCAAGTGCAGGGGTAATTCAGTCCAATGGATAAGCACGACATTTGTGAAGCTACTGGGTGCGTTCTTGACCCAACGAAAGGTGGTTGCATCGTACGATCCTATGATCGTGCAAAACTCTAAAAAAATATACACACATTTTGAAAACAAGCACTACTCCAAGACAAACGGATTGAGCAACAAGAAATCCTAATTTAGAAGTTGCTCCAACACACCGGGCTAGTTCTTTCGAAAAATTTAGAGAATTTGATGCCCAATTAGACACCGCCCTTTAGGGGATCACATCATTCTCCTGGAGATGTTGAGGTCAATCAAGAGGTAATTGTTCAAACTCCAAGAATAGAGAGGCAATTGTTCAAACCCGACAACCTCGACAATGCCATCCTAGTAAGTAAGAAAAAGGTACATATTTTAATCTCTTTG
>JAULKK010330677.1:0-10918 GCA_032355705.1 Rubia peregrina | reverse complement strand
ATGATATATTTATTGTTTATATATTAATTTATATTTAGCGTCAAAGTTTGTAAAGTTTGACTCTGAAAAAGCAAATAGGAACTTTAATGTGGGACGGAGGGAGTATTATTCATTGATAAATTAAGTATGATGAAATATTTTTTTGTACCTTGATGTCTCTCCAAGCTTCTTCCTTCACATCCTTCGGGACGTTCGGCCATTGTATCCATGTACCAAATTGGACTCATCTCTGAAATGCGTAATAGAAATACGCAGTCCATGCGCTCCAGTTTTTTACACAAACTAGCCGACCCTCTACTTCCTCGAAGACGACAGGGACATGATCCATTTCCTTGGCTAACATGACCGTCTGGTAAGTAGATGTCCCCCTGTTCCCTACAACAACTGCCAATCTCAAACTTGTCGAACTGCTTCCCATTCAGCTTGCCTGCTTTGGAGATGTCATCATTACCCGAATAGCGTAGGGGCTTGTCCTCGCTATCACCCTCGTCCACTTGGGGAGCTTTCGCCTCGGGAGCACCACTAGCACCCGCTTAATCTTCCTCAAATTCAATCATAAGAAGTACCACTGGTGAAACCTCCTCTTGTTCTTCTTTGAATGCAACTTCTTTGTTCTCCACCTTCTTTTGTTTTGGTGGAGCGCTAGCCCTCTTCCTCTTTCTCTTTCCGACCACCTTTTTGAATTTGGAAGGCATCTACATATGTAAATACAGAAACCATTCAACATCACACATAGTAGATCACACAGTCCAACATCACAACCGATACTCCAACATAACAATATAACAACATCACAACTCCAACATCACAACATCACAACAATTCCAATATCACAACATCACAACAATTTCAATATCACAACTCCAACACTCTAATATCACAACATCAATAACAAAATCCAACATTACATGATGAATATCACACTTCAACATTACACTCCAACATTACACACCAATATCACAATGAACTTCACGCAATTAAAAACCCTTCAATATCACACTTCAATATCACACAATGACCATCACCCTCAAACATCACTCAATGAAAATGACACTCTAACATCACATAATGAAACCGGACACACAAACATCACAAGTCCAACAACCCTAAGCAACTTAACGACTAGGGTTTCTACACTCACACATTTCATCAACCGAACATTCACACATTTCATTAAACACCTAGAGATTCTTAAAATTTTAACGACTAGGGTTTGTACAAGACTTAGAATGAACGATTGTAGAAGTGCCTTTAAACTTTCAAAAAAAAAATTAGCTATGTAGTGGAAAATTTGGTGAGTTTTCCATCGTTTAGTGGAAAAATCCTGATCGAAAATATGAAATCAAGAGTTTGTCCACCTTCTTATAAAAAGTGGGAGTGAGGAGGTGGGCCAATTGATGTTGAATAGATATTGAATGGTGGAGAACGTGGAGATTTAATGGTGTAGAATGTGAAGAAACCGTTCAGAAGAGTGGGGAAGTAGAAGAAGGCACGACTGTTATGGGATGAAGATGATAGATTACATTTTATATAAGCAGGTTCAGTGTCGGTATGCTACCAGAAATACCAGTGCTAAATAGTATTTACCGGTGTCGATGTTATGCGAAGCAGCTGCTTGAAGCTGCTTTGCTCATATCATTTTAATATCCCGAGAGCGAAGTAAGAAAAAAATTGTCTAAGTATAAGCCACCGGTTTTAAAACCCGGTGCTAGTTTTTTTTTTGGATTTCAAGACCCAAACAAACTTAGCACTGGTACTTCCACACACCAAATCGATGCCGACTTTCATTTCTACTATTTTGCAATATTTATTTTAATTCCCTCTATGGGGGGGAGTTTTGTCCATTGTTTTTACTTGCTATTGGACAGGCAAATATTCAATTCAACATTCAATAGATCTTGTGTTTTGATTTTGTGGCCGATGGATACCCGAAAATGCTCCGATAAGAACTTTGTTAAAATTACACTGCTGCCCAAAACTAAACTACACCTTATTTTCTGCAGCCAAATTACTTCATATTGTGTATTCTTGGGATAATTTTGGTTTAAAATATAATTTCAAGTTTTAATAGAATTTGGTAAAGCGCTAGTACATGCCTAGAGTATCTTACTCTAAATCACTTAGAAATTAGGAAGTCCAGACGCGAAATTTTCTTGGTTAGTTTTTTCTGCCAAATATGCAACGTTTTTTTTATTCGGTCGTGAAATTGACATTAGGGCCCCATAATGTATGTTTTCATCCGATCACAATTGAATTTGGACCTCCGAGTGAAATTTTTTGTCTTTTACACTTAGGTCCATCCAAGAATCTTGGAATTGGTAAAACTCAAAATTGGCGATTCAATATGGCAATTTAGTATTGTATGGTCATAACTTCACAATTATGACTTGATTGGGTAAATGGAACATCATGAAAACTAATCATACAAAACAAGTGCAACATTTTCAGAACTTGCAGTGTTGCCCAAAACTAAATTTCACCTTAACCATTGATTTGAAACTATTCATTCTTGCTATTATATCCTAAATGAATGAATTCTAAATAATAGAAGTTTCGATAGTATAAATTTAAAAGCAGTAGTACATGTCCTAGACTAAATTGTGAAAAAAATGTTTGGAATTATTAACGGAAAATCATATATCTTTACCACCATAAATTCAATTTAAAAGAAAAAAAATGCAGTCCGACATTTTCAAAAAACTTTGGATTAATGATAAATAATTTTGTAGAATGATAAGATAAATCCCCTTTCGATTTACCTATTTAATTGTAATTTTAAAAAGTTAGCACCTATCTAAAGCTCCTAAACCGGTGTTAATACTTCATAAAGCACCTGCGTAAGGCTGCGTACTAACGACATTTATGATTTATTTCTAACCTGAGAACAACCAAACGAAATATTTTCACAGTACTTAACACCAATTTCAGAACCGGTGCTCAAATGCTTATAACCGGTGCCAATGATGCGGTACAACAGTTGTCTAAGGCTGCCTTGATTTATTTTTTCAAGATTTTTCCAACCAGAGAGCAAAGAGAAAATATTTTTCCTAAGTACCCAACACCGGTATTTATACCGGTGCTGATTTGTACAATACAGGTGCTCATCATTGGAAAGAAGCTGCTTATGGTTACTTTGAATTATTTTTTGATATCGTTTTCCCAACCCAAGAGCAAAGTCAACTAAAATTTTCTAAGTACGCAGCACCGGCATAATAACCGGTGCTGGTTTTCGCAAAACTGGTGCCCAATTTTGGAAAATCAACTGCTTCTGGCTACATCGAATTCTTTTTTAAAATCGTTTCCCCGACACGAGAGCAAAAGTGAATAATTTTTTCTAAGTCAACAACACCAGTCTGCATTCCGGTGCTGTGTACAAAAAAACTGATTACTTATATGAAATAGAGCACATACTCTATTTTTCAGCACCAGTTTTTCTTCACCAACCCGGTGCTAGGTTTCATTTCAATTTAACCAATAACAATTTCTAACGAGTTCAAAAAATGGGAACGAGCAACAATACACCACATACAAGGTAAACACAAATATGTACATATATTAATATCATTGTGCCGAATAGATTGCACACACGGAAGAACACAAAAGTATAATACTAATTACATTTATAGTCATAAGATACACCTATTTTTTCCTTTTCAAGACAACATCACCCCCCACAATTTGACTGCTCTCATCAACCCATAATACATCGCCATGTGACCTTCTACCTACTAAACCTCCACCCACATCCTCCAAGCTTGGAAATACATATGTGAACTCAGGACATTCTGCTCGGACAGGCCAATCAATCTCCTCTTCGAAGTAAAACTTCTTCCTATGTAGGACAACATGCCACTTCTTGTTGTTAGGATCCCAGAGATAAAAAAAACTTGTCATGCCTAGGAAGCTAAGGTGAACTTGTCATCCTCCAAACCAACTCGGTTAAGGTCCACCAGTGTGAAGCCCATGGGTTTCTCCATATGAATCCCGGCTCCATTATCAACTCACCTGCACTTGAAAACCACAACTTTGAACTCAACATAGTCCATCTCCCAAATTTCCTCAATCACGCCATAAAATGCATCACTGCCATGATAGAGTTTTTTTTTCTTTCTTGCTACACTGCCACATCGATTCAGATTCAGTTTATACTCCACTGTTCTGCGTCGTGCTCTTGATGTCCTTTTCCTCCGTTGCAAAACTGAATCCATTAATTTCATACCCTATGTATCTTCTGACTGTGCAATTCAGACTTCTTGCAAAGGCACGAAGTTTACTAGGCTTGTCGTCCACATTGAAATGATTATAAAACCAATTCATGAATGTGGATGAATGCTCTATATGTATACTGTTGGAAGGCCAGTCCGGATATAGTGCTTGCAAATACAACATGTGTTCTTCAACATAGATTGCAGTCTCACTACTATTACGTAAAACGTAAAGGTGAACTATTATCAACTCAGCATAGAAGGGTGTATGAATTGTACCTTTCGAACGTGCAACCCCATTCTTCCTACCAAAGTGCGCTTGTTCAAGTAATCCAACCAATTTCTTACCAATGAAGTTTAGTATTCAATGATCTCCTCGGTCACGTACCTTTGCACGATGCTCGTATCCGGTTGGCTACGATTGTGAACATAACCTTTGAAAACACCCATGTGCTGCTCGAAAGGGCACATCCAATGCATGCCAACCGGACCGCATAGATGAATTTCCCTAACCAAATGAATGACTAGATAAACCATGATGTCATACAAGGATGGAAGAAAGTACATTTTCAACTGACAAGACACTAAAACCCCTTCCCGCTCCAACACATCAAGCACCTCCCTGCTCATATTCTTCCGACATATGGAGTTGAAGAAGTAACACAGTTGCAGAATGCTGAATCACAACTCCTCCTCTATAACACCACGGATGGCAACGAGCAATAATTGTTGAATGAGAACGTGAAAATCATGGGATTTCGAGGCATTAATATGTAAATCATCATTCACAAAGTGACTAACATTAGAAGAGTATATAGATGGTACCTTGATCCCTTGGATACACTAACAAACCGATCTCCTCTCATCCACTTACAGATTGTACGGGGCAGGAGGGATGTAAGTTTGCTTCCCTCACACCTTTGGGGCTAGGTCGGACCGAATTCCAAGCTCCAACAAATCCTTCCGTGAATTCAAGCTATCTTTCGTCTTCCCTGGAATGTTAAGTAAGGTACCAACCAACTCTCACACAAATTCTTCTCAATATGCATTAGATCCAAACAGTGCAGAACCTTCAAATGCTCACAGTAAGGTAAATCAAAGAAAATCGACCTCTTCTTCCACGATCCATCAGGCATTGTACCAATTTTCTTCACCTTCTTCCTAAGAACAATATTCAATTTCTTCACCTTATTGTGTATGACAACCCCCTTCAATGGTTTTGGCACCTTTCTCGCCTCCTTCCCACCAACAAAATGAAATCGTCCTCACGCAAATTGTGCTTCATCGGGAGGAATTTCCATGACCCAAATACACAATCTTGCGACCATTTTTCAGTTGTTGGTGATCCGTGGAATCTTCGCACACGACACGTCTTGTGCCCCTTCACCGCATACCCCAAAAAATTTCGGTATGCTGGAAAATCATTTAAGGTACAAAAAATATTTCCTTTAGATTGAACACCAATCCCCTAAAACCATCAAAAACATCAACAGATTGGGACCATAGAACCTTGAAATCTACAATCAGAGGTGCCAAGTACGTATCAATGTCCTTTCCAGGCTATTTTGGCCCAGAAATCAACAAAGGCATCAACACATATTTCCTCTTCATATACAAATATAATAGAAGGTTGTATATGACCATCATAACCGGCTATGAATAGTTCCTAGACGACATGTTGCCGAACGGGTTCATTACATCCATACACAAAACCATCCACAAGTTCCTTGGCTCACTTGCAAAGTCTGAATACCACTTATCAAATATCTTCCATTGATCGGCATCAGCTAGAAGACAGATCACTTCGTCCTAAGGAGAACCCCTTCCCATGTACCACTTTATATTGTTTGCATCATCGACATTCTTCAAAAACCTCTTCAACCGGAGAATAATTGAAAGATACCACATGCATTTTGCAGGAACACATTTCCTTAACTTTACGACAACATCTTCACCGACAACCGAATTTCTCCTTTTCTTGTAGCGTGACACATGGCATACGGGGAATGCCACCTCATTCTCCCATTCACCCATGTACAAAACACAATCGTTAGGAAAAGCATGTATTTTTGTATACTCCAATCCTATGGGACATAGAATCCTCTTCGATTCATAGAGGTTGCCCGGGATCCCGTTGTCGGCGGGAAGCTTCTCATTCAAGAACTTTAGCAATTTGTTCATGCTAGTGTCGCTTTATGTACCAATGCCTTTCATATTAAACAATTCCATCAAACATGACATCATCGTATGCAACCAGGATATAGCAACATGTTCTTACCTAAGGAATTTGACAAAACCTAGGGCCTTCCCCTAAATTCATCGACAGCCTCCTTACACATGTCATCTAAATTTAAGTCTTCTAAACACTCACCCCCACTACCTACAACCACCTCCGGCGGTGCCTTCTCACCATGAAATGTCCAAACCAAATAATCTTTTTCAAACCCTCTCCTAACCAAGTGAAGTACCATGATATCTCTCTATCACCAACACAGTTACGATTCTTGCAATCACGACATGGAAATAACACCCGCTTCTCACGTCCAAATGCATGCTCTAAAAAAATCCTCCACAAAAGCAACATATTTTTTGCTCAATCGACCAATGTTGCAATACACATGCTTACACCTCTCTATTGCACGTTCCATCTCTATAAATTAACGATTGTATGACAATTATAGTTCAACACAATGACAATTGCTACACAAGATTCAAAACATTCAAAATCAATTCGGCAAAACCTTACATATAACTCAGATTACAACATTTGAAACATATACAACAATTTCACATTCCCAAACAATGTATTAAAGGCATCAAGAACTCTAGAAAACAATCACATTTCTTCCAGAATGCAAGAATCATGAACATGATCAAACACACAAAATATATGCATACAAACATTTTCTAACATATTACATCAATATCACGCCAATTTTTTTAATTTTAACCTTTGTGGGTCTTCATTGGAACATTTAATGTCAAAACCCTCCCAAAACACCATTAATTACCTTCTCTCCCCAAAATCCCACTTTTTACCCGCCAATGAATAGTGGTATGTAAGCATTAAATGCTCTTCTTGCATCGGTATATTGGCTACATACCTGTGCTAGAATTTTTCCACCAGAAAATACCCGCCAAAATAACTATTCTGTCAATTTTAGCACAGGTTTCGTCCTCATAACAAAATCCCCACTGAACATACATAAATTTTCAACCTCCTCGCATATGGGCCACATTTTTCAAGCTCCGATATTTTGAAAATCGGTGCTAGAATTTTACAAAGGCACTGGCCAGCCGCTTTGTACCGGTGCTATTATTTTTCCTTCATTTTTGGGCCCCAGAGACATTGTTGCGCATATGGAACCAATCCCAGCACCAGTACCCTTCACGCTCTTCGTTTCACCGGTGCTAGTTCTTATGTATGACATCGGTTAGAAAATTCTGGCGCTAAAACTCTGGAACAGAACTGGTTTTCTACAATTCGGTATAATATTGGTGCCTTACCTATTTTCAGCAATGGTGTAGGTGCCCTCTAAGCAAAATACTGGTGCCTAACTACCTGTTTTCCAGTAGTGTAACTATAATCCGACCTTAAAATTATAAAAATGAGATTTTAATGATTGACCTAACAGTTAGTCGGTCCAACATAAGACATTCTCTAATAAAAAAATAGAAAACAAATATTATAAAGAAGAGAAAGTCTCTTGTTAGACTAACCAACGGTTAGACCAATCCCATAAAATCTCTTTCAATAACTTTTAGGTTCAAATTATACTTATTTATACATTGCGATTTATTTTAAAAGTTTGTGATATGTACAAATATAACAATATATAACTTCAATACTTGCACATATAATCCGGAGATAATTTTTAGTGTAAAAATAATTCTAACTACTTTACATAAGTGCAAATATAAATCTGCCATTGAACGACTGAAAATAACCAAAATGATCTTTCAGGCTAAAACAAAAATTTTAAAGACAAAAATGTCATCCACCCACCTCCCGCTGCTGAACACCACCACCTCCAGACCACCCCTCCACTACACCGCCATCACCGGTCCACCACCACCTTCTAGCACACCACCTTCTAGCCTGGCCGCCACCACCCTCACCACCTTCCAACTAGCTCCACCACCACCTTCCATCCCCGGCACCACCCCCAACACCTCCGAGGAGGAGAAGATTTCCAAATTCTCCTTTTCTTTTGCTCTCTTTCATCACCTTTAATGGCGGAGGAAACCAAGACTACAGCGTCGGAGGTCCGACTCCAGTCATGGTTCCTGATGTTGCCGAGAAAGAGGCTACGCTGGCGCTAGCGACGACCTCTTCCGCCGCCTCTCCTGGAGGAATTCGAGTTTGCAAACATACTGAGGAATTCGTTTTAGACAGCACTAGTCTCATCTAAGTATTGCTTTAACTGAGAGCTAAAATATCGTTTCACAATTCTAGTTTTCATCTCGAGTTTACAAGTTGCAACTTAGAGGAATACCTAATGGACCAAAGCCTCGACGGTGCCGCATCGGTTGGTGACCACGGGTCAACGGCGGAGTAGACAGCCTTGGCGGGCCCCACTCGAAGCTTGTTGCTTTAGGTTTGATCTTCTTCAACCTCCTGACAAAGTAACAGCAGCAACGAAATTCAATTTCTCAATCAAACAGCTCGTAATTACCTGATAGACAGGAGAGATTCGAGTCAAAATCATTACCAAGAGGAAGGATGAGAAATTGAATTGAGTTGGGGGTAACAACAGTTGGAGTTCGGTGGAAGAGGTCATCACCGGCGGAAGAAGGGTGGTTCGAAACAGTGGAGGTCTCACCACCACTGCCGCCTGCGGCGGAGATGCCACCCAAGGCAAAGGAACCGGCAGCCGATTGCCAAAAAGAGCAAAACATTTCATAATCCGGCCCGGGGTAATTCTGCTCATACACTTCATCACCATTTCATCACATTTCAAGGCAATCGCTTCAACATCATCTGCTCTTTTTCAGTTTTTTTTAAAAACAAAAATCGGTTAGGGATAAATGTGTCTTTTTAACATAATTCGATCTCAAACTGTTGAAAAAAGTTATATTTGCACATACACTCGTTATCTAGAGTTGCATTTTCACTTTAAATTATCAGATGATTATATTTAAATTTATGTGAATTATCTAGGATTATATATGCATTTTTCTCTAAAAGTTTTTCAAAGTTATAAGAATGTCGTTGCAAGACATAAATAAACATCACATTATCCCATTAATTACATTGATTATAAATTGACATGATCTAATAGTTAGCCTAAAACAATTTTGGGTATAAAGAAAGAAATGAACAAACAAATATCTTGATAAAAAAAACAAATATCGAATTATTTTTTTAAAAAAATTGGTAGATTAAAGGCTCAAAGCCATAAAGCTAAACACTCCACTCTCACTCTCCACCTGCCCTGAGTTCAGATTCCCCCCTCTGTTTGCTCATCAGTCATAACACGTTCTCTCTCAGCAGGATAAACTCGGTCAGATTCCGAGCTTTGGTTACTCGGCCAATTTCCGAGGTTTGGTTTCCCCGTCTCCACCCTCATCGATTCCATGCATGTTGTTTGACGCCTCGGTTTTATCAACACTCTTCAATTCCGCTCTTCATTATTAGGGTTAATTTGTACTTGAAATGAAGGATGGATTTGATCTTATTTTGCTTTGTCTCAT
Organism: Rubia peregrina; assembly: GCA_032355705.1. Lineage (NCBI taxonomy): Eukaryota > Viridiplantae > Streptophyta > Magnoliopsida > Gentianales > Rubiaceae > Rubia > Rubia peregrina. Next base: position 1,019 of record JAULKK010330677.1, on the reverse strand, counting down.
GTTATCAGATTGTTCAGAAAATGGCTTCAGTGCAGGCTACTCTGACGGCTGCGGCTGGATGTGGCAAGAACGGGGCCGGTGCGTTTCTCAGCGGTTTCGATCATCACGTAACGTCGCAGATTTCTGCAGGCTGCGCCAAAAGGCGTTCCGGCATTCGGGCCACTCTAACGTTTGATCCTCCTACTCCTGCGACGAACAATGACAAGACTAAGCCTAAGCCAAGCAGGCACACTGTTGATCCCAGTTCCCCTGATTTCCTCCCTCTCCCCTCCTTCAAGGAATGCTTCCCCAAAAGCTCCAAAGAATACACGTGAGTCCCAAAAGCTCCAAAATTGTTCAAGGAACCGCTGGATTTGATCGTATAATGGTTTTTGGTAATTTGGTAGGATTGGGATGCTGATAACTAGGCTATTGCGTACTTTTATGTTTATGTTTTGTGTGATTTCAGGGAAGTTGTTCATGGCCCATCAGGTGAGGTTCTGAAAGTTCCGTTCCGGCGTGTCCATTTATCAGGGGATGAGCCCCATTTTGATGCTTATGACACCAGCGGACCCCAGGACATTAGCCCTTGGATTGGTAATATATCTCCTCTCATTCTTCCACTTGCCAGTGCCTGATGATGTTTTAGTTTGCTTCTTTTTTCGAACTTGGATTTAGGCCCGTTCTCTATAGCTTATCTTCAGTTCTCAGTAAATTTTTGTATTGATACTATTTACCTTAGTTTTGTTCTATTATTCTTATTTGAGAAAAGTGCTTTTATAACCCTACCTACTTGACATAAGTGCCAATATAATCCTCAGATAATTTTAAGTGCAAAAATAACCCTACATAATTGATTTAAGTGCCAATATAACCCTTAGAATCCATTTCCGCCGAACCAGCGGTGGTCCGACTGAAATCCAGCAAAAATCCGGCAGCATGCGGCGGTCCGGCGGAAATGGGGTCTGAGGGTTATATTGGCACTTACATCAACTAGGTAGGGTTATTTTTGCACTTAAAATTATCTGAGTGTTATATTG
>JAULKK010330666.1:0-10919 GCA_032355705.1 Rubia peregrina | reverse complement strand
AAATATGCGGTCAAACTTTGATTCAGAATAGTGTCCAAAAAGCAATTCAGCAATTTATAGCGGGACGGAGGGAGTATCTTGCAGGGGGTCATAGAAGACCAGGAATGCGATGCAGCTGTGCAATAGATCTATGAATCTATAAGTTCAGCAACCCAAGTATTTAGATCTAACAAAATCTTCTGTATCCCTTTCAGTGTGCCTATTTTTGGATCCAATAACATCTCCACAGCCATTTTTATGTACAAAATGAAGTTGTTCATGACCAACCTCAACAATACACACGAAATGGAGTGGATCAGTGGATCACAACTTGATCTATGGGCATCGTAGAATGCATGCTCACATTATTATACATACTGCATAACTATTGCTCATTTCTAATGTTTTTATAGACACCTATGTGATGGGATGGTTGATCGATATCACGTCTAGTTTGTTCTGGCTTCTTCAAATTACCTTGCTCAAAATCCTACCGAAGGATTGAATTCACTGCGAAAGAGTTTTCAACTATCATGTGCCACACACAAGCAAGGATGTACATAGTCCCGTACAATCGAGAGTAAATTCTACGCATGTACACGATTAAAGAAATTAGGGTGTTATTAGTTTCACGTATCTTTTTTTTTGAAAATTTATGCATTAATAATCACACTAGGTACTTTCTTGTTTACTATTGTAGTATCCATTGGTTTTTTATCGTCTTTGTGCCGGAACAAGAACAAGTATATTGCATTGACTCGATGACTTGGGGAATTGGAAAACGTAACAAGACTTGCCTTCAATTGATTCGTTCATAAGTTGATGACTTTCTTGCCAACTACAGTAAAATTATACATGATTAAACTATTAGAATCCATACATATGTTTTCGAATTCATATATTGATATTTTTTTCATATAATTCTAGGACTGCAACAAAATATTGACTGTACGTCAATTTAGATCAAAGTAAAACCTACCCTTTGGACTATACATGGAATGTGATAAACATTAATGTATGTATTGCCTCATACAATTGTAAATCCTATGTCAATTTCATGTTCGTAACCATTTAAATGTATGCTTCTTCTTATCAGCACAAGATTCAACATAGTACTTGGGAATGTGGATACCATTGCATGTATTATATGGAAAATAGTTAAACAAGTGCATGGGATTGTCATAATTCAGGTATGTTTTCTTATGCAGTTTTTCCCATGTATAATGTCCGACACATTTGGAATATAACATTCAATTTAATGCATGTTTCAAAAATTTCCAGAAGATCACAAACAATTGGGGAAAGAGAAATTACACAACATTACTCTTAGTTGGGTTCGCATTTTAGCAAAAAAACTTTGCCCCATTGCATGGCTCAAATGCATATCACAAAGATGATTGAATCCATTGTTTGATAGGGTCATCATTACCTATAAAACATCACTTAGTATCTCTTTATGAAAGGTAAATGTCCCCAACATTTGATAGACATCATCTCCGTGAAACAATATGTCCTCGTGTAGGATTGCCAACATAATTTTTGCAACCACTGACCACGTTCATGTACTTCATCACCTAGTCAAATTTCAGTTAATCATATTCAATTTCTAGGATTGCAACAACATTGTTTTTTAAGTCCGATGAATTGTGAGTGTTAGGAATTTGTGTAGTATAATCGGTTTTCTACGTTTCTTACATTGCACTAGAATATGGGAATTTGTAGAAATGTTTTTTCTTGTTGCTAGATGTGGCTATATAATCGTTGTTGGAATCTTCCACTATTTGTAGTGAGGTATTAGTGCCACTGCACGGTGATACGATCCGCGTTGAATCTGAGTGTTTTGTTTCCCTTGAACTAATTGAACAGTTGTGCGCAGCTGCGGTCAGAACACAATTTTAGTTTTGTTTGAACTAATAGAGAAGCTGTGTGCAGCTACGGTCAGTGCCCAATCCTAATTCTATCAAAGACGAATGGAACTATTAGTGAAGCTGTGCGCAGCTGCAGCTAGTGCTCAATGCCAATTCCAAATCAAAATCCGATGAAAATTTCAACAATGGTTTCCTGGAAAACTGGGGAAAACAACAAAACCGGTGATAATTTATGGAATCCAGTGTGAATTTAGCATCGGTTTAATAAAAGTGGTGCTAACCAAACAAACCAGTGCTAAATCTAGCATCTATTTCATTATACCGGTGCTAACCAAAAACCGATAATAACCTAAACAAAATGAAGCTAATTTAAGAACCAATTTTTCTGGCCGGTGCTAGAGTATGGACACCAGTGCCAATTCAGCACTTATTTCATGAAACTGGTGCTACCACAAAACTGGGGATAAATTTAGCACCGGTTTTATAAAACTGGTGATAAACAAAAAACCGATGCTAAATTGAGCACCGGTTTCATAAAACTGGTGCTAACTAATAAACCAATGCTAAATTTATCACCAGTTACATAAAAATGGCGTTACTAAAAAACCAGTACTGAATCTAGTACCAATTTCATTAAATTGGTGCTACCAAAAAAATCAGTGCTAAACCTAGCACCGGTTTGTCAAAATCCGGTGAAATCTTTTCCCCGGCTACTTAGGCACCGCTTTTTGGACCCCCAAACACCGATGCTAGAGTTGCAAAACATGGTGCTAGAGGGGAAGTCTGATGGTAGTGGTTGTTGTTAGCTTTTCATTGCTTTGAAGGTCATATATAGACTTAGTACATGATGATAGAAAATCCCACAATCAAGGGGATTGCTTTGTATAAAAGTATGGACTTATCTAGATGCTAGCTATATTAGAAACAATATATACACATTTAACACCCCTCACCCCCCGCAAGCTCATGGTCGAGCACAAACACGTAGCTTATCTCAGAGAGAAAATGATAGTTACTAATAGCCTTCGTGAAAATATCAGCAATTTGATCCAGAGAGAAAAAATTGAGAACCACCAAATCACTTGACGAAGTTATCATAGAATTTTTTTTGTTAAAAGCTGAACATGACAATGCATATCCTTTAATAATTGTTGAAGCCAAATCAACTTAGCCGCAACAAAAGGAATAGCTCGTTAGACAGTGATCAACTACCTTTTTCTTGTGTGAGGACCAACTGATGAGGTTTCCACCAAAGTAGATAGTATAACCATGTTCATAATAATAATCATCAGATCAGACGCTCAGCCAACATCCCAAAGAGACTACTTGACGAGAGTCACGATCTTTTTACAGAATCAGACCTGAAGAGATGGTACCTTTCAGGTAGTGCAGAATTAAACCAGCGAACATTCATGGGTGAGTACATAAACGGGCACACTTGATTGACGACATAAAAAAATTTATAACAAGAAATAGTGATATATTGCAAATTTTCGACAATGCTCCAGTACAAGGCCGGGTTAGTGAAAGGAGAACTCGAGGGAACCAGTTGAGAGCCAAGCAAACAGGTGTAAGAGATATTCTTTGCACCAATAATGTGACTATGTTCAAGAATGCCACAAATAAAATTTTGCTAAGACAGTTGAAGAGAAGTGACATCTCGAGTGACCTAAATACCTAGAAAGTAGTGCAGAGCTCTAAGATCCTTGGGAGATAAGTCATGATGAAAGAGACAAATGAACTCATCAATGAAAGTGTCATGAGAACGAGTGATAATGAGATCATCCATCTATACTAGAACATACACCACATTAGAGCCAGAATTATTTACAAACAAATGAGGATCAGATATGCATGCATTAAACCCATATTGAGTCAGAGAGCCAGTGAGCTTGTGAAACCACACTGGTGGGGCCCGAGGTTTCTTATAAAACTAAGATCCCGAAAACAAAAGATAGAATTTATAGTAGATAGTGGCAAGTCCATGTGTCGTGTTCAAGGATAAAAATGGTTTAAAAGACAGCATCACAAAGTTCACCCTCGGGCGTCACCGCAAGTATGTGTCAAGAGTAGCAAGCATGAGAGGGGGGAAGGAGGGTTGTGTTGAGATTAACTACAAACTATGAGAATAAAATTAAAATGAGATTAAAATGATTATAACTAGCCTTGGGGTATTTGCATCACATGATTGATTTAAATGATTTGATCCTAGAATTATATTAACATTAAATATCTATAGTTATATTCAGTGCTATATCACACGATGTGCAGATGTTAATTTCCCTGCCTTGGTCTGACACACGTTGGTGCTGCCCCATCCTTAATATCTCACCTCCTACACATATGGCTAGAGGTGCGCTATACCTCGGTTCCAAGAGCTTATTAACCTTACTGGTTGGACTTACACCAAAATTCACATTGTTTTTTGTCTCTAAAATCGATGCACCGCCTTCCAGTTTGGTATCACTATAGCCGAGTCTACACTTGCCTGATTGCATTGAAGGCCTTGTTTGTTAAAGGTAGAAGATACATGGATTTTGGGAGGGGTCTAGTGAGTTTGTTCTCATGACCCCTCATTTTTGTTTGTTTTCCCCAGTCCCCTGTCATTATGGAGGGGTTAGTATTTTGGTCCCATGGTTTTATCACTTTTTCTAATGGATATGCTTTACATTTTCTGTATTAACGGGGGTGGGCCAAAGTGCTCATTTTTGTCGACACTCTCAGTTTCTTTTTATTTACCTACACCCTTATAGAGGTGCACTGCACATTGACCAACTCTAACCCTCACTACTGTGGCTAATAGGTTCCTGTTCAAAGGAACAATGCCTTGCGTAGGTTGCAACTACTAGACACGGGAGTAGCATGGATCATAAGGGACCTCCACCTTGAATACCCATCCTAGACCTAAATAAGAAGAAGACATCAGTACATCTTGATAACTCTAACTATTAAGAAGATGATATCAGCTACCAGGGTCCAACGCTTAGTTCTACAAACTAGGAACTAGCTCTCAAGAATTGATCAGGATACCCCTTTTTAGAAATATAATAACACCCAACCCCATTCCAGACAATCTGACCTAAACCTAGGAATTATAGGGTACTCCCAAACAATGGGCATGACTAATTCAATCACCATTATCACCTATTACCACCACGACATTTCACATGGTTCATGTTACCTTCTGAAGGTCACAAAGCTACAAACAAATTTGATAATCCTCACTCCCAAGCTAAATTTAAAGTCTACCGCTAAATCATGCATGAATTAAACTTGGTGTATATCCTAATCGCATTCAATACATAGACTATGACAAGAAGTTAAAGAAAAAATTAAGCTTGATATTTATAGCAACGAAAATAGAAATGAATGTAAAAGTCTCAAAATTCTAAAGTCAATACATGCTTAAAATTATCCCCAATTCATAATTTACTCTACTATGACTAAACCCATGACATTCAGTGGATTAAATGTCACGAGGAAGTGATATCAATAGATAGAGAGAGAGCGAGAACCTAAATCTATTACAAGTGCAGCCACCTTCTCTCTTTATGTTTAGAAGAATTAGATCTGTTATAGTGATGAATGAAAAAGGCCCAAAAGGCCCAACTCAAACCCTAACTTCAAGTTGAGCACGTTTTGTGCTGCTTCGCATGGCCCGTGTGGTACGGTATGTGCATGTGCACGAAAAATGTTCTAGAAGCTTGTCTCTGCACCTCTAATTGCACGGGTTGTGCTGATCTACACAACCCGTGTCCTGGAGCTCTGATCTGTGCCTCTCTAATTGCATGGGTTGTGTCATTCTGCATGGCACATGTCCTGGAGCATTTCTTGCTTTCCTTCTGATTGCACATATTGTGTCATTCTACACGGTGCATTCTCTTGTCATTTCTTTCGGTATGACCTGATTACACAGAAAGTGCTATTTTCAAGGTGCATGCCTTCCTATTTAGCTCCAGACTCTTGGCTTCCTTTTTCCGCGGTCCTTTATCTTCTACCATTTTTAATAAATGGCTTTCATTCTTCTACCAACCTTAAGATTGGCCTTCTATCTACTACCATCCTTGCGGATGAACTTTGCTCTAGAGTAATTTACACTTTAAGAACACAAAAAGCGATATCGACACTTCCAATGGTGAAATCCTATTAAGTTCACAATAGACTAAAAAATATAGAAGTTACAGAGAAAAACAAAACATGATGGTTCTAACTTTCTATTATACAAAACCTATCTAAACCGAACCATCCACCAACAAAAGAATTAAAAAGAGATGTTAAATTTCCTAATAAAAACATGCATTTGATGTCTCATCAAATTTCCCCACACTTAATCCTTTACTACTCCTCGAGTAAACAAGAACAAGTAAAGATCTAAGCATTTAGCTAGATGTAATTCCCAAAACATCCAAAATTTTATTCCTAGAACTACGTTAACCCCAAGTTACAAGAATGTCACACACTCTCACATCCCTAACCTAAGGTGTTCAAAACCAATCAACAAACCATTAATAAGAATGAGGTATCAAGATCCAAAGAAAAATGAGAACTAGCTTATTTTAAGAATGAAGCTACCAATAGACATCACAGGAGAAACATATGATAAAATTTCAATTTCTCTCATTTTGTCTCATTTTGCCTAGGAGCCCTCTCGGGTTTTCATCCTATCATCTCATTTTCTTTCAAGCCTCACACCTCATTGTTTTTCACCTTTTTGGCCTCTTACTTTTGCATAGGTTTCCCTATCGGGTTTTCAACCTATTTGGGCCTCCCAATTTTGCCTAAGTTACCCTTTTAGGTATTTTACTTAGCGGGGTGTATATTTTTTTTGTGTTTTCAATCAACACAAAGTTATCCAAAAGTAAGCTTCACACTTACAAGAGAAACAAAAAATACAAATAAATCATTGCTAAAATTCCTAAGTGTCTACAACCCTCCCCCACATATATACCTTGCATTGTCCTTAATATATAAAACATCCCAAAAATACAAGAGGAGTAAGGGGATAAATAGATACTTAATCATTTCTTGCCTTTACATTTTTTCTTCTTGTCTCAACTCTTTCCTCTCACCAGGGGCAATGTTGCGGAAGCCCCTGAAAATTGGATGATTGTATCATCTTCAATAGTTTTTCCATAACTTCCCTTTTGACATTGACCATTTGATACGCAAAATCAAACTCATCTTCAACCTCTTAGTAAGTGGACACTAGTCTTGTTCCCAAACTCCTCATGGTCACATCCATTGCATCAAGCCTAATGCTGAATTCACAACCTTATCGGCTCATCCCCTCTATCATGTGGCTCACTTGTATTTGTTGGGTTGAACTTAAGAGGTGTTTCCCAAATGCTTGAAATTTCTCATATAAGTCCATAGGCAATGTGGGAGGTGTAGGTTGTGCTCTAGAGGGGATCTCAAATTTCTCTTCTTCCCTCTCTACGCCTGAGGTGAATAGTGTGTCAAAGAAGCCTTTCTTGTAGGCCGGGTTGAGGGAAAGAAATAGGCTCTCCAAGGTTGTGTGGCAAGAAATGGTAGTACGCTCCGGTTTTAGTTGAACCATGAAGTTTCACACCTTTGCACCACTATAAAGCCGTATGAAATGGTTCTTTGAAGAGATGGTAGTGACCATGGATGATTCTACAAACTTCTCGACTGTGTACCTCATCTATGTAGGTCTTTTTCTTGCCAATTCAAGTGAGTTGGACATATGCCCAATGATTAAGCAAATAGGTCTACCCTTCTTCCCATTGAGATTCTCCCATCTCTCTTCCATTATGAAAACAAGCATTATTCAATGAACATTTCCACAATGTTTGGATACAAGGTTCCTTCCAGAGTCATTGCCCAAAGGACTACCATGTCTCTGTTATTTCATCGTGCAGTCTCTCCATGGAAAAAGACACCCATGGATAGAAGCCATCAGACCTAACGCAAAGTAGGGTGGATGATTACGGTATTCCTACATCGATGGTCCATATCTACCCCGTCATATGCCTCCAAAAGCTATGCAACCAGTAGGGACGTTATTGCCTATGTCTCTTTGGAACCACTTTCCCATATTTCCAAGCTCTAGCTATCTCCTGGTAAGACAATTTGTACTCCTTGTCATCTAGGTGGAAGTTGATTGACATTTTCGCTTCACCATCCTCTTTTTACTCCAACGTGGTTAGGAACTTCAAAGTCCAATGCAAGTAGGTGTTAGCGTGCTGATCAAGGAAATAATCAATGACTACCCAGCCCAGTAGATATGATATGGGTTGGAGTGGGCCGAGTAGCTCCAAGGTCTCCTTGCACAAAAACTTTGTCTCAAGTACAACTCTCTTTGGACTCGTCAAGTTCTTCCATCTCCGGGTTGCACTCCTGAAAATGTTCTTCAAACCCATAAACTCACCCAAGATCAAGGGAGTTAGTGTAACCGGTTGGTTCGGCCCTTTCCTCCCAACTTGAGCTGAGTCCCCTTTTTTCAACATGAGAAGATATTTCTTTTTCAACTCTACTCCTTTTAGGCCCCATTCTAGAAAACATAAGAGGAAATGGTAAAGACAAGATGTAAAACTTTAAGCACCAAGAGAATATCAATTAGAAAGAATCATACTACTCTAAGCATCCATCATTTAGCATATAACATAATCACAAATAAGAGTCAACATTCTTCCCCCACATTCAGTCTAGCGTGCAAGCATTCACATTAACCATATACATCCACAAAACATCAAAATTTTCAAATTCAAAGCTTACTCCATTTTCCACAAACATGCTAAGGAAATAAACTAAACGCAAAGGTTAAATAATTACCCAAATTTGCAGCTTAGGAGATGAAGAACATAAAAGCAAAGCAAAAGAATGCTCTGTTTGAAAAAAACCCAAAATTTGAGTTTTACTTGGTGTGGATTGAAGATGAATGTTTTAAAGTTATGGAAGTGTAGAAAGTGTTCTCTATTTATTGGAGAAGATACAGACATATTTTTTCAGACAATTAATGATCTTTTCTAAACGGGTTGCTTGGGGTAGAGAGAAAATATGAAGGTAGTAATGGTGAAGGAAGAAAAATGATTTATTTTTTTTGGAGTTAAGGCTTTTTAGAGTAGATATTATGGCTTGGTCTAGTACCAACATGGCACTATCCAATTCACAGAATAAGAAAATTGTAGATCCGACGTGGCAAAATTACTCAAATTGGCAAAATTTAATTTTTCGTCAAAAACTGCAGGTTTCCTCGCCAGGCATAGCCCATGAAACATGAAGGCCTCGTGCCACACGAGCATAGTTTTTTGGTGCATGAGCCATGTACCATGACATGACTCGTTCCCTAGAACATTCTTGGGCCTTTTTGGCCCACTTAACTAACTTTTTTGGCCCAATTTCCTAACTCTACTCTTACCAAAACAATGAGACTTGATTCAAAATAATTCTCACCCATGAAATTCAACAAAGTTTCTCCTAACAAATAATCAAACAACTAAAAACCAACTTACACGAAATCAAAACAAAAGAGAAATCTTTCTATATTTATTATTGTCCTCACGACTTATTCCTAATTTCAAATTATACACAGTAAAAAATTGCCGTTGGGTCTTTGGAGTTTCCATTTACGACTCCATCTGTGATAACATCATTGTGGGTAGGTCTCCACAAGAGTCATCCTCTTTAAGTTCACATCCCATAGAGGATTCATATTCAACTCTCATCATGGTAAAACCTTTTCCCCCACTTTGGATTTAGGAGGAGGTCGAAGAGGTTTCAAATCCTTCCCATACTCAATAAATCACTGCATGTTAGTGTTTATAGAAACTAAGAACAATTCGTATTAGTTATAGAAACACTAGGAACATGCATGTCACCAAAGTTGTCAACAATTTCATTATTAATTGAGCTTACAACATGTAATCCCTCATCACTCACACGAGAACTCACAAGCTTATCATTCATGCAAGATTAATAAATATGATAAATTCCCTTATAGGTACTAACTCCATTACATGCAAAGGAAGAGGAAGATGCATGTTTACATTTATAGATCTCAAAATCTACTTAGTCCTTTTCATCCTATAAGGTTAGTGTCCCAAGGTGACATTTATTTTAGTCCTTGATATTTTTAGAAATAGTTTCCCCAATAAAATTGGGGGTGCACATCCTTCGCGCGACATATCAAAGACATAGAAGTCCGCGGGGAACACCAATTCACCCACTCTAACCATCACATCATTTACTACTTCCTTAGGACTAGTTTGGGAATAGTCAGCCAATTGGATAACTACCCTAGTTTCTTTACGTTCTCCTGGGTGGAGATCCTTGTAGAGAATATATGGTATAACATTAATGGGAGTCCCTAAATCAATCATAGAAACACTCACTACTTTACCGCCTAAGTGTATAGGGATTGAAAACATATCCAATCACCACACTTTTTACGTAAACTTTTATGAGCTAAACTGTCAAATCCTCCTATTTTCACCTTATCTTCTTTCTTTACCAGGTAAGCCATTTTCTTAGTGAATGAATCCAAAAAATAATAGCATATAAATGGATTTTATCTATGACATCAAGCATAGGGATACTAACCTCACAACGCTTGAAAAATTTGTAAATTTCATCATTGTTTACCCCCACCTTAGCTTTACCTCTCAATAGCTTCGGAAATGGAGGAGAAGGTGTAACATTTCCCTTCCTTATGGGGGAAACCCGGTTGGAGAAATATTTTCTAAACTTAGGCTCAGACTTCACATCCCCCATCTTCTATTCAACTACAATCTTATTTTCTTCAAGTATTTGCAATTGGCTTCCACCAAGAGATAATCTTCTTGCACAACTTCCTTCTCGGGATCACTAACCTCCTTCATGTTTTTCAAGGTGCTTGCACTAACATTCCTGGGACTAACTTCGAGTTTAGAAGGTAGTTCTCCGGAACTCCCTACTTCGAGCTAGCTAACTGAGATGGCCAATTGTCCCATAAGATTGAAAATGCCATCGGTTGCATTTTGCATATTCATTCACCTCAGACATAATTTTAGACCAAAACACACCCGCATTTTGACCCGTACCCACCACACAGTCGGTTGAATGCAGGAACCACGC
>JAULKK010330636.1:0-10921 GCA_032355705.1 Rubia peregrina | reverse complement strand
GGCGAGGGTGCGGGGGGTGTGCTGGCGCCGAGAGCCGGAAAGCGACACACAGATTTGGAAGGAAGACGAGGGAGCGGGGGAGAAGACAGTGGCAAATATGACTTTTCCCATCTCTGATTTTAAAAGAAAATATTTTCTTTTTTGCAGGAATGGTTGGGACAGAGAGAATAACTAGTTATGTGATTTAATGTTTGTTTTTTATTTTGCTACATGGTCAACTCGACAAAGGACGGGTCTTTTTCGGGCCAAGAACGGGTTTGTGAAGGGTCAAATATGAATTTGGAGAGGTATAGTAATATCGTCGAGTTTGGCAGAGATTTTATTATTTTTCTTTTTCCCCTATTTTTACCTTTGTCATAGTTTTCCACTTTTTTTTCTTTTTTTTATTTGCTTCCTCCGATTTTCCTCTTTCATCCTAGTTTTATTTTTAGTTTTTGTTACTTTAGGTTTTTCTCGCTATACTGTAGCAAAATGGTGGTTTTGGAAAATTGGTCTTGTTTTTGTTACTCCATCTATCCCAGACCAAGGTGCAGAGGGAGAAACCAAGTCTCAAAATTTCAGTCCCTATTAAAAGACTATTTTGCCCTTCAATCAATAACCCCCCAACAACAACACCACCGCAACACCACCATTAATCCACCACCGGCCACCTGAAAAAACATCCCAACACCAATAACCATCACTAACCACCACATTTACAACATCAGATTAAAATTCACCAACAATTTAATCACTAAAAAATAATTTTACCCATTAAATTTCATCATCAAATCACAGAGTCCTCCCCCGTCGCCTCCATCACCGTGTCGTCTCTATCATTCCACGCCCTTTTCGTTGCATTGTCACACATCTACATCGTCGCCATCATCTCTCGTCATCGCCGTTATCTCTCGTCGTCACCATCCTTGCCTCATCGCTCGTCTTTGAGGAGTCTCGTCGCCTTGAGGAGTTCGTCGTCGTTGTCGTCTTTCCGAGGTTCGCAGAATCACAGTCGCCATCTCCCTTCAGGAGGTCGCCGTGGATAAAGAACAATAATGGAGGAACGGATTGTTAGCATCAGAATTTGAAAGAGATTGGAGAATTGGTAGTGAAGGGGAGAGTATTTTGAGAAGAAATTGAAAGAGACTAGAAGAAGGGGAGAAGATTTTGGTGAGATCTGCGGTAAAGATGAAAATGAAGTGGAGAGAACAAGGGTTTAGTTTGGGCCACCCAAAGACTGAAGCCCAAAATATTATTATTGAGGATCGTCTTGTCTTTTTACTACTAAAAATGCTTGCAATGTTTCCGAATATGGAAAGTGTGCATCTTTAGGTGGGACGGACGAAAATAGAAAGTGTACAGCTTGGTCTGGGACGGAGGGAGTATGAGTTTTAGACCCTGAAGTCTTTGCCAAGTTCGATTTTTCAGCAATATTTTACTCGGTAAAATCATGTTGACTTCTTATCTACTCTTCATGTTGGTTCAGGAGGAATCATAGTCTAAAGTCATTTTAATACTGACTTTTGGCGATTCTTTTTTAGATAACACGGTAGATTTGTAGATTCCGATTGGTTTGGATGATTTAGGCCACTTTGACCGTTTTGTTTTGGTTAGATGACCTCTAGACCAATTTATTTCTATTGTACAATCTTATACGAGTTGGAGATTTTTGTACGCACATGTGATGATTTGTTAAATAGATAAGATTTTGTGTGGTTGGTATATCGCTTGAGCAATCATGAAACTTGTGATAGACAAATTCCAAATCCATTGCTTGGTATTGTGAATATTTTGAGTCGGGACACTATAGTTTAGATCATATTTGTCAAACGGTTTCACAGTTGATGAAGATCACTTCATCGTACGATCCACCATTTGTTTAGAGTTTTATATTTACTACTTCTCTGTAATTGGAACTAATCTGTATCAAGTTGTGTAAGGCCTTCAAGCCATTCATATTGATATATAGGGTTGGATTCTCAAACGTCCCCGAAACTGATGATTTTAATTATAAAATAAAGTGGAATTTGTCCCATACATTAGTTTTGTTCTTCGATGTGATCGATTAGATCATTTTGTTCACGAAGATAACTTGATCTAGTTGCTTGCATCGTTGTATGGTTCTCGATTTGGCTTTACTAATCGTTTGTTCGTAATTTTGTTTGTGTTTTGTTTTAGGGTTCCATTTATTAGGATACGCCGATTTGTGTTTTTCAAGGTGTTTACAGTTTGGATAACATAGATCGTGATTTGGATCAAGTGATATTACAATTATAGAAGATTCCTATTTAACGTAGTGATATAATGTTTGTAACGCTCTTCACTGTCAAATGATCATGATTTTTGCGAGAATCACATTAATATCCAGAGGACTTATAATACAATTTTTATTTGATCTTTAATAGTATGAACGATCAGTTTAATTGAAATGTAAATTTGTCCTTACAATACATTGATTATTGATAGAGACTAGTTATTCCACTCATTTATAATATTTGTTGGGCATATTCCCAACATTTATGAATGTTTGATTTTAAAAAATTAAATGTGGGCGAGTTTCTAACTTCTATAGAAGTATGCTTAAATTGATTTGGTCCAACTAAATTTTTTTTAATGGAAAACTTAAACTCACATTCATCCTAAATACTAAGGTTATAAAGAATCTTTGAAGTTGGTATTTAAAATTTACTAATTTTTTCTTCTATTAATGTAATTCACCCATCACTTTTTTTTCTTTTTCAAGAATAATTCACTCGTACATTTAAATTATCCCCTTAAGTTTGTCGAAGCAAATTTTTTTATAAAAATAATCATTCATAGTTGTTGAGGAAAATGCTTTGCAGCGATTATAATAAGTGGAATTGACATCCAATTCAACTACTCTCTAGCAACAATTAATTTATCGCAAAAATATCTAAATTACATGCGAAATAGAGGTATCGGGATGTTAAAGATCCAACTAGACTGGTCTTCTCTATTGTTACAAAATAAATATCCAATAAAAATTGTAATATCGCCATCGGGATATTAGCTTGCTTCCTGCGAAAACCATGACCCCTTGGCAGAGATGAGTGTATCACACATCAATCTCTTTTCCAAATAGAGGTCTCTAAGAACTGCAACACCACTTGACCCAAAGCATTATCTATGTTTTTTAAATTGTAAACATTTTAAAAAACACGGATATGAAGCATCCAAATTAATGGAAAACCTAACCAAAAATATACAAAATTGCAAAAATACAATCTGTAAAACTTGATCTAGAACAAAACATCTATGCGAACCACTAAATCGAGTGATCATGACGAACACAACAATCTAATCTATTAGGTCGAAAAACAATACTAATGTATAGAGTTAAATCCATACTTATTCAATAACACAAATACTCAAATAATATCAATTGAAAGGATTATTGTCAAAAAGATGGGAAAAAGAAAATTGAAGAGAAAGTAGGATTTTTTAGAGAGGTGGAAAGAGAAGTTTGTCAAAGAAATTAGACATGTTATTTAATCCAAACATAGATACTTTTATTTTCTGGACTACAACTTCTCTTTCTAGGAAAAAAAACCCTGAGGAGATGGTCAAGAACTACCCAAACCGTCGCTGCCATCCCCGTTCATTTTTTCGGTGACCATGGAGATCGTCAAGATCTAGAATAAGTGCAGAAGCCGGTTGACAATGAAACATTAGAGTCCGGGAGGGACGACCAATTGACTCCGTCAGAAAAGCGGAGCTCATACAAGGCCAACAACTTCCCGTGAGACAGATGGCGATCAGTTATGTTTTTCAGTACTGTCATTTCCCTTTTTGTGTCGCACTTAGTAGATTGATGGGAATGGTTAAGAACTACTCAAACCGGTGCTGCCATTCATGTTCATTTTGTCTGCGAACATGGAGATTGTCGAGCTCCCGGATAAGTGCAGAAGTCGGCTGACGAGTCGACAGAGAACGAAACGTTAGATTCCAGGAGGTACGACCAGTTGACTCGAATAAAAAATGGAGATCAGAAAAGGCCAACGACTTCCCATGAGGTAGATGATGATCAAATGGAGTCATCCGCGAGGAAAACGACATCCAGCGAGTCTAGCAGAGTCCCAGCGTACGTCGGAGCTCCGACATTGCTAACGATGTCCCAACGAGGAAGAGGGCAACCAGATCTGGTCGCCTGAGCGAGGAATAGTTTCCGGTGAGTCCAACTGAGTTTCAGCAAGTGAAACGGAGCTCCTACAAGGCAAAATCCAAGTGGAAAAATTGTTTCGATGAAGCGAGCTTTGGTGGCTGAGGCACAATAGGGATGCTACCAAAGTCTCTAGTGAACGCAATGAACTCCGTTTTGGTCAACGACAACTCTGGTACGGCCAAAGGAGTTTCTGGCACAGTCAAATATGTTTCCGATAAAGTCAACAGAAATATGGCAGTTAACGGTGGCACGAGTAGCGAATGGCTTATTCCCACCTCGGCCCTACTAGAAATTCAGGCATAAAGCACACCAACGTACTCTCTTTTCCTTCCCATCCTTAAAACCCCTCCCTACTTAGCATGTAGTTTCGTGGTACAACAAACATCCGTCATGATCGATTGTATCCACGAAAACCTTGTGGTGGCCATGATGGAGTGATGACGAGGCTCTGACATTTTTAGGTGATAGGTTGTGAGCAACTCTGAAGATAAGTCATCATGTGGCAGGTACATGGTCTTACTCCCTGACAAATATGGAAACATGTATTTTTGTATTAGTATGTATTCATAGAAAAGAGTTCCTAGCGCACAATGAATGTCTCACTGCTAGTAGTACTACATCTGCTGTGAGTGGAGGAAAATGCTCCTTAGACGATACCTACTTCTGGATTATAAAAGATTTGCGTTGTAGCATGACTTCCTTGGACGAAAGCAGGGTTTTAGGTTAATTTCATTTTAGTTGTATGATGTTTTTTCTAGGTGTGCAGTTGGTGCTCTTGCGACTCCGACGAGATTTGGGTTCCTTCTTGCCACTGATTGGAGAAATCTAGTTATAACCTCAAAAAAGGTCCAAATACGGGAACTATAGAGTTATGGCAGTCCGGTGATGATCAATCTGGCCAGCAATGAATAAAGATGGAGGCACGCAGTACTGGTCTGTTTCAAATGAAAATGGATCTTCCCTCGAAAATCCCCCAACGGGGCTCTTTTCCACCGCTGATTGGAGAAATCCAGTCACATCTTCTTCAAAATCATAGAGCTGTTGCACTAGGTGAAGATGTAGATTGGAGGCTTGCATCGAGCAGCGGATTGCCAGTATAGCCGAAGAACCTCACGATAGGTTCCTTTGTGGGAGTCTCACCCCACAGTGTGTGAGCCATATAATGTGTTCTAAGTAGTATTTTCAAGATAGTTGTAGTTGTTAGTTAGGGGCCGTGCTGATTAAACTTAGCACAATATGTAACGATCTTAATATTTAATGAGAATGAGAGCATCTTAAATAAAAAATAAAATAAACACGTTCTTTAAAAAAAAGAGAAAAGAGAAAGTAAACACGCAATGCTCTCCACCAAGATCCTAATTATAATTATCAAGTTGACTTTGTTATCTCAACAAAAAAATCGACTTTGTTTATAATTTAGTCTTACATTTTATAAATTAACTCCATTTTTTTTATATTTATCATAATTATTTATAGAAAATATTTATCCCATTTTAATATATCATTGTCATACTTAACAAATAGCATAGCTATTTAAATAACTAAAGTTTAAAACATATTCACCATTTAAAATATCACGTAAAAATCTTAACGATTCGTAACTAACGTATTAGAAGTCATACCTACTTGAAGAAATAAAATTTAAAATATATTCACCATTTCAAATACCACATCAATATCTTAAAGACCAGTAACTAACTTATTTTAGGTAAAATCTTGGGGAAAACCGTCTTTCCATAGACATATGAAAAGACGGGTTGAATTGGAATTATAGAAAGGTAAAATATTTTAGTTGTAATATTAAAATTTTATTATACAACATGTATGAGTGACAAGTTTATGACCCGATTAATACAACCTGAAAGTTTTATTTTAATTTCTTCAAATTTGCAGTTTAAACCTTGGTATTTCCATAAGTTATGGAAAGATCGTCTTTCAAGAGACGGACTCATTTTAGAAATCATGAATTCTCAAGTACCTGTAATTTCACGCCATGACATATACATAAAAATTAATCAAAGATCACGGTGTGTACCCAATTCATAAAAATAAAAATAAAAGCACGTTTCATGGATTATTGGTCTTTACTAATCCATTTAATTTAACTCCTCCTAACATTTTTATAATCCTCCATGTAGTTAGACCCCTAATTCATCAACTGCTCTATTATAAAATAAATAAAACAAATTATAAACTCTGACCTTATATTTTGCCATTTATTTATGGCAAAATATTGGAAAAAATTATTTTTTATAGGCATATTGGGTCATATACGTATAATTAATGCCTGTTGTATTGTAAAATTTTAATATTGTAAATAAAATATTTTACCTTTCTATAATTCTAATTCAGGCATATGAAAAGATGGTTGAATTAGAATTATAGGATGGTAAAATATTTTAGTTATAATATTAAAATTTTATTACACAACATGCAGTAGTTATACGCTTATGATCCAATTAATGCAAATCGAGAATTTTATCTTAATTTTTCCTTATATTTTGCAGTTTAAATCTTGATTTTCTCATAAATTACAGAAAGAGCATCTTTTAAGAGACGGACTCTTTATTTATAGTTTCAAGTGCAATATTTCATAATCATTTTAAATCGTTAGAACTGACTTGGATGCCCCAAGTGACGGATTACGTAGTGATTTTCCATCTCCATTTGTGTTTTCATTTCACGAACATTTATTTAGTAAAATTTCCTTTTTATTATAATCAATCAATCACTTTAGAATATGCAACACATTTTTTACCACTTTTAATCACTGAACTTACTAAAATACGAAAAACTATATCATCATCATCTTCTTGACGGAATCGAAATAACCGAGGGTATTTTTCACGTCTCATCTATTGATGGACATAACTGATATAATTTCAAACATATTTTTTAGGTTTTCTTTAAAAGTTTATAAACTTGGGGATGAATTTTTATTGTAAAGTGTAATTAATAAAATAAAAATAAACAAAAGAAAAATGTCTTTATAACCCTACCTAATTTTAATAAGTGTGAATATAAACTTTCAGAGTTTTAAAGTGCCAATATAACCCTACCTAGTTGACATAACCCATTTCGGCCAATTTTAGCTGGAATTATGTGAAATTACTATTTTACCCCTTTTAAAATTCAATTTTTAAAAAAATTGTGAAATGACTTTCAAGCCCTTAACCCTAATTTTCTCCAACCATTTTACATTAATTTATTCTAGGGTTTACTTTATTCTGCGGCACTCCTGCTTGCTGCGCTCAGTTCCCACTTTCACGACCAACTGGCGGCACTTCGATCATTCTCATCACGTCGATCAGCAACCCGACCGTGGCATTGTGTACGGCAGTGAGAGGACACGACGGCGGCACTCGGGAAGGATAATGAAGTTAAGCGGGTGCTGGCGCTGACGACGAGGCGGAGCGATGGCAAGTGGGTCAAGATTTTCGGTCCGAGGTCGACACCGATGCTGCCGCTGCAGATCATGGCTCTAGGGTTGCGGGCGTTGATTCGCAAGAATTGGTCCAAGGGGATCAGAGATTTTATGGTGGGGTGGTGTTTGGCAGGTGTGGCGCTGGGAATTGGGAGGGGGTGACGCTGGGGATTGGGAGCGCAAGTGCATTTTTGAGGGCAGGGAATTGAGAGCACATGTGGCATTTCGTGGTGGTAATACCGTGGTGGTGTTGGGAATCTGGAGCGCAGGGGCATTTTCGAGGGGCATGGGTGGCGTTGCCGTGGTGGGGCTGGGAATCGAGAGAGGTAGGTTGTTTTTTGGTAGGTGGTGGGACCGCTGTGATGGGGCTGGGAATCGGGAGAGGCATGGGTGGAACTTCAAATCCTAGCAAAAGTCTAGATCCCGGCGGCGGCATCGATGGGGGCGATGGTGGTGGCAGGGGACCGGAGGAAGAGGTGGTGGCGGCAACCTGGTGGTGGTAGCCTGAGGGAAAAATTGTCTCAACACATTTAGGTTTTAGGTCAAAGGGTATTTTAGTCATTTTACATGCAGTCAATGTCAGTTAACGCCGGAATTGATGTCTTGGGTTATATTGGCACTTAGATCAACTAGTTAGGGTTATTTTTGCACTAAAAATTATCTGAGAGTTATATTGGTATTTAGTCAAGTATTTAGGATTATATGCATGTATATCCCTAAACAAAAATAAATCATCTTCAACCTCATTTCAACACACATTTCATTAATGGATTTCACCACCAAATGTAAGTCCTACCACCACCATAATAGGAATTTTACCACCCAACTAAACCTCCAAAATATCACCAGCCAATCTCAACCTCCACCACCCATCACTATCCCAACCTGAATTTCACCACTTGTAGCTGAAATTCCAAGATTTCACCACAAAATCTTAACCCCAGACACTACCTCACTCATTTTGGGCACCTCATCCCGTCACCTTCCATCATGATACCTCCATATGCCACCACAACCACTCCTCATGTGCTCCACTGCCACTCCCTCACTCCTAACCCTCACCCTGCCTCTGTGGCCATCCCCATCCCAACTTTGCGTTTGTTTTCGATGACTCAATGACCCACCATCAAGTTCCAATGACCCATCATTGCCACGATGATTCTGACAGATCCAGTCGTACCAAGTTCATCCCAATGCCACCGCCATTAACGATGAGTTCGAGTTTGACCACCACCGTTGATCACAGTCACTACGACCTTCAACCATGTACTCCGATATTGTCATTACCATCGGCAGATCATTACCAACGATTTTTTACCATTTGGGAGGGGTTGAGGAAGAAATTAATGATGGGAGAGGGTTCATTTTTTAAATTTGTATACGAAAAATTATTTACAATTAAATAGGAAGGATAATTCGGTCATTTTTTTCATCACACTTATAAAAAAATTGGATCATATTATCATCATAATAATACCAAAAACAAAATGAGGAAGGTCACGAGTTTTTTTTTGTTTCGTAAATCATGAAATCCCTTTTTTCCTTAAATTTTTATCTATATTTGATTTTTAGATTTTCCGGTTAGGACAAAATCAGTTCAGTGGCTTCAGTCAATCAAACAGTCGATAAAGTCGTTCAACAAAACACTTGTTAGTCCCTAATCCAATCCGGGTTTCCTCTCAAATTTCGATCTTGCTACAAAAAGATGGCAGATTTGAGATGGGTTCTTGTTATTTCAATCTTGGTTTTCATCAGTGAGCTCAAATTGACCGATTGCAGCAGCGATGCAGACCCATACGTGCTACAAATGTTGGACAAAGTCTCAGCGCTTCCAGGTCAAGGCTTCAATGTGAGCTTCGCACACTATTCTGGGTTCGTCACAGTCAATGAGGAAGTTGAGAGGCAGCTATTCTACTGGTTTTTTGAAGCTGTTGAGGACCCTTCTTCCAAGCCTGTTGTTCTTTGGCTCAATGGAGGTCAATCTCAATCTCAATCATATCTGTGACTACTTTAAATTAAAAAAAATCCCCTTTTGGTATTTGGTCTGTTTGTTTCTGCAATGGGGTTTGTTTAGTGTGTCTGAGTGTTTCAGTTTAGTGGCATTTATCCATTTTTTAATCTGGCATTCTGGACATGTTTGTTTCTTTGATGTGTTTTGACTTTTGTTCAATGTTAGTTAGAATTAGATTGTTTTTTTTTGCTGGAAGTTGCGATCAAGTTCTTTCGACGAAGTTCTTTCCCTTAATTTGATTTGTTAAGTGGAGTATGTGCATTTCGGTGCTTTTTTTTGATGATGTTTGTTTATGGCTTTCTATATATGTTGCTACTTGCTTGATATATTCGTTTTAGGAGCCATTTGGGTGGATTATGGGGCTTGATTGATCAAGTGGTGTAATTTCAGGGCCTGGATGTTCATCAATTGCTTTTGGAGTGGCTGAGGAGGTTGGACCCTTTCATGTTGAGAAAGATGGGAAAACCCTTTATTTGAACCCATATTCTTGGAACCAAGGTATGGCTATTGATGTGCTGCAACAGAAAGTTTCTTTTCTATTGTTTGTGAAACGAAACTACTAATTATCTCTACAGTTTGACAATGTTCTCTTGTAAGTTGATTCTCTTTACTTTATTCGTTTGTCAGCTACTAATGATGTAATTGTTTCCCTCTTATTAAAGAGGATTGCACCTCTTATTACTTCTGTTCCAATAGTGTCATATTAACTGAATGCGGTCTTAAATTTTTATATTGATGTGTCTTCTTGTGTGCTTGACCCCCATAACCCATTCAGGTTGAGATGATGGACAAGATGCAATGACCAGACTTAATCGCTGAAAGTAAAAGCCAAACCCTTGATTGGAAATGAGGCCTTTTTTTATTAAAAAAATCTACTATTGTATGTCATGTTGTTGATTCAATTCCCTATTCATTTTTGTTTGTGAATTGAGAGTCAGTTGAGACTGTTTCTTAATCAGAGAGGTTTCTGGGATGAAAGCACTCTAGAGTCTAGAGCTGACACTTTCACTTTCAAGTTTAGTTGTCACACTTTTAATGGGAGCAATAAAACGTGAAAGTAAATTATTGGTTTCTGGAATTCTAGCGCATGAATATCATCTGCATGTTCTTCACAATTTAAAAAGTAATTTATTGGTTTCAAGTAATACCCTTTTAGAATTTCTTCATTGATCTGCATTTGTACAGACGCAAACATGTTGTTCCTGGACTCTCCTGTTGGAGTTGGATATTCTTACTCTAACACATCCTCTGATTATCAGACCAATGGTGACAAAAGAACTGGTATTTCTTACCTTTCGTGTCTTTATGTTGTTTTCTTGTTTCA
>JAULKK010330625.1:0-10921 GCA_032355705.1 Rubia peregrina | reverse complement strand
GTACGAACGAACAGTTGGCGGACATCCTGACCAAGCCACTTGGACGAGTCAAGTTCGTTGAAATGAGACTAAAGCTCAGTATAGTTGAAGTGGTTCCATGCAACAAGGTTAAGGGGTGAATTATTGAGTTAACCATTTTGCATATGTAGTGATTATTGTTATTACTACCTATGTTACCCCGACTCGGATTTAGTGTCGTATCCGAATAGGGATTGGATACGGTGACACTCGAATTTTCCATTTTCACCGACAAGACGATTCGGTCAACTGAGTGTCTTGACTATTTTTTGACACATCTATCATATAAAGTGTCATAAAATATATTTTGAAACTCTTATATTTTATTATTTTATTAATAATAAAATAATTAAACAACTTATAAAAAGTTGATAAACGAAAGCAACAATATGATTAATAATTAAATTAAATTTTCAATCATAATAATAATATCATAATAAAATAAGTACTCTGCTTAAGTGCTTATACATTCATTTCACTAATAAAAATTCCAAACTCCAAAATATTAGCCAACAAAATTTCAACTTCAAAATGTAAGCCAACTCACTGAGTACTAGTACATTATATATCATCATCTTCTCCAATACCAAAACTAATAATAAGCTCTTTCCAACTCTGGTTCATTGATAGAGAGATCAGCTAATTCACAAATATCAACATCAACATCGAATTTATCTCCCCCTATTAAGATGAAAGTCAGTGTAAAATAAAATAAACAAAATAAACAAAATAAATTAAATATTAAATAAAAAGAGATATAATGTTATTTTTTATATATTTCCCAATATCGACTAGGGACAGATTTGCAAGCATCTTATTTCCTTGACACTTGAAGGATATTATTATGGCAATAAACTAGATCTTTATCCCTATCAGATGTTAGTCCATTTCTCTTCACGGTCTTAATATTGTCATAGTAACTCCAATTGTGTTCGCGGCATGAAGAATAAAGAGGCTCTAATAATAATTTAAAAGCAACTGTATGCAAATGTGGGAGGGGTGAACCATAATTTTCCCACCAAATAATAGGATCTTCCACATCTCGAGCATCAATAATATGAGGTTGA
Organism: Rubia peregrina; assembly: GCA_032355705.1. Lineage (NCBI taxonomy): Eukaryota > Viridiplantae > Streptophyta > Magnoliopsida > Gentianales > Rubiaceae > Rubia > Rubia peregrina. Next base: position 9,836 of record JAULKK010330625.1, on the reverse strand, counting down.
TTAAAAGGATACGCCTCACTTGAAAAAGCTCTATACTCTAATCGGACATGGTTAAATTCATCTGAGTTAGAAAAGAGACTTTGGAAGCAAACATTTCTATTGTTTGAAATTTCTTCATTTTCATTAGGCACAACCCTAGTAAATCTTGCCCTCTCTTCCCTAAGCCAATCCCTGCTATAAAACTTTGGAACAAGTGAGTGTGCCAAACAATATAAGGGTGTGTTACTCTTGTTCCATCTGTTCTCTAGTACCTTATGAATTACATTAAAAACATAATTATCCACGCAAATATCTTTATTTTCATGTTCAAAAATATTCACCTTCACTTCCTCTATCATCGGATTCCACATTTCATAAACAAAATGCAAAATTGGTGCATATTTATCTCCTTGTCAAATCATTTGATAAATAGGCTGGAAAAATTCAAAAAATAATTTACCTTATCCCACCAATCGTAACTCAAAATCTTCTCTTTATACTCATGAACCTTGACATCAAATGAACTTTTGAATGATTTAGCTAGAAGTTTGAGATCAGTATCCATTACCATTTGCTCAAGTCCATTCTTCACCTCTCCCATACGCTCAGCAACCACATAATTACTTGCAAATCTGGTCTCAGCAACAATTAGAAGTTGAAGCTTTGTATGCTTTCTAAAAGTTGTTTTTACCATCTCATGTGTAGTTGCCAATTTCTGGATTTCACGCACATCAGTACACAAATGCTGCAACCACAGACATTGTTCATAGTGAGCTGATTTCTCAAATGGCTTACAAAGGCTTTTGAAAGCCATGTTGACACAATGCACCACACAGGAGTCCAAAATACTTTAGGAAATCAAGCTTCAATAATAGAACCTATATATAAAAAAAGAACTTATTATTAGTTCATATTGAATTCAAGTAAACTTAAATTTGAATTAAATAAAAACTATATCTATAAAAAGAACTTATTATTATTAGTCTATATGGAATTTGAGTATACGTAAATTCAAATTTTAAAAAACTATGTGTATATATATAAACTTATTTTTAGTCCATATTGAATTCGAGTATACAAAAATTTGAATTAAATAATAAAAAAGAATCTAGTACTTGGAGCTTTGAAATTAGCTCCATTATGGGTAACAATTTGAACAACATTTTCTGCTCCAACCTCCTCAATAGCCTTCAAGAATACTTCAAAAACATGAGTAGCATCATTGCGCTCTCCATATGCATCAACGACATCAATGAACATAACATGTGCCATATGCAGCCATAATATTTATAATAGGTCTAGTAACAATATCTGACCACCCATTAGAGCACAAAATAAGCCCCTTCTTTATCCAAGTATCCCTTATAGGTTGCAAAAATTTACTGATATGAAATTTCTCTTATGCAAGTAATGTTGTTCTTAGTCGGTTATAATTTGGTGGAATATATCCGTCAAAATTGCTATTAGCCAAATTTGTGTAGAAATTTCTAAAATGAATATTCCTAGCAAAATTGAAAGGGATGGCAACTGAATAAAACATTTTGGCACATCACATTATGTTCCTATCATCTCTATCTTTTACTTTGAAAGCCCTTGCAATGGTAGAACCACCAATTTGATTGCCTCTTTTTCTATTATGTTGTTTCACATCACATTTTGTAGGAAGGGAAACGTAAGATGCCCTTTGTTGCTCCGTTTTATTTTTGGACGACTTCTTGAGCTCAATACATTCTCTTCAAGCTTCATTTCATCACAAACATCATCTGTGACCTTACCACATACAAAAATTCCCTTCACCCTTGGACCAAGCAGGTGAAACCTCAGCTTCGAGTAGGAACTGGTGTTCTCCTTATTGCAAAAGTTGCATTTCCATAGTTTGTTCCCACCTCCATTGATATTGTATTTAAGAATTATAGTATACTTCCACAAGTATTGAGTAAATTGGGCTCATGACGTATATCTTCTTCTGCATCCATTTTTGTATAATAAATTTTTTTGTATGTGAAATAAAATAATAATAAAGGATGATATTTATAGACATTCTACAAAAGAAACTAGTCGTTTATGTAATAATTGGAATTAGTATGTTGGTATTCTTGGAGAGTTGGGAAATAAAATAGACAGTTAGATTTAAGGTGTCACTGTCATATAATTAAGAATAAGAACTAGCCGTTGTGCATTTTGTGGAGTGGTGCACTATGTTCCGATACCCAGATCCAGTTTCTGATTCGTTTATCGATACACAACTCGATCAGATTTCAATGCATGTCACGTGTCATTTTGAGTGTCGTGTCGAATCGATATGTGATTCTCCACCAATTGTCAAGTGTCGGGGTGACGTAGATTACTCTACTTAGTGCTAGTTAGAGGTTATAGAAGTTTCATAGGTTATGAATTTAAAGCAGTGCTTTAGTGGTAGGAGTTTGAAGAACAAAAAAGTTTGGAATAGTAGCCTTAAGTGCTAGTTAGTGCTGGGGATGGTTGAAGAAGTTACAAGCATGGAATATGGCATATTTTTTACCCTTCATTAGTAGAGTTAGTGTTGGATAGTTGGTGGCAGAGGTTATGGAGGTAAGAACCTTTTAGTATGAATATTTATTAGTTTAGGACTAATTTCTAAGGCATTTTGTAATCTATAAATAGGAAAATGAAAAATAAGAAAAGTTGTGTTTTTCAGCATTAAAACTTTGTCTTCATTTCTTCCATTTTTTTATCATTGTACCAACGGGCTCTTCTCATCACGATGATGTCTCCGAAACCAAATAGAAGCAACTGGATGCCATAGTTCTCAGCTACATGTATGACCTCACTAGTGATGACCTCTTGTCACTGTAATTCAGGTTGTTTTGACGGGAGTTCGTTGCCTACCTCTCCAAGTTATAATTTTTAAACCCTAAAGTGCTTCATAACTACAGTTAAGTAGATAGTGGAAAATTGGGGTCATCCACAAGAAAGAGGGATATTCCTAAGGGTTTTATGCATATAATGTCAATAATAGACTATATATATAGAAATATGAAAGCAAGTAAAGAAGAGGGGGGGGGGGGGTTGGTTGGTTTTTCTATTTTATGAATTTAAAGATAAGACAACTAGAAAAAATAAAGTAAATATGCTAATCATGCAACAAGCTACAAAAAAGATAGTAAAATCAACAATAATAAAGCCTTGGGGGCAATTGATTCCCACTTCCAAACCTCTTATAGATCATTGAGAAAATCACTCATTCATTCACATTTAATGCCTATGGGGATTGTTATCACTTTCATTTTGAAGATCAACACTCATTTCTTCTTAAGAGTAATTTGCAAAAGTAATCAACGACAATTTGCCAACCTCATTGATGATCACTTTAGACAAACAATGCCTAAAGGTATTTCATCAATGACATCATACACAAATAACCATAGATTTGATAACAAATACAAGCATTCTACCAAATGCCTAGCCATTTAACCAAGCAAAGCATTCATATAGACTAAACCAAGAACAATCAATATTCAAGGTTCAACCTTTTAGTGCTACCTTAGGATAAATATGATAACAACCCACATTAACATGCTCATCTAGCAAGATTAACATCCTTTTTGCAACAAGAAGTTCTAATACCATGTTCTTGGATTTTTGTGCCGAAGAACTAAGAAATTGTACACTTTCCTAACACCCTAACATTCAATCATACAAACACTTCATATTCTCATGCAACCCATAGCATAAATGAAGTAAACATCAACATTAATGGCACAATAAAAGCTAAGCAATAAATGCTCATGAAAGAGCAAAACAGAGAATCTCACTACGTGGGTTTGGAAACTTCAATAAATTGCTCCCAATTGATAAGTTTAGATACTAAGAACCATTCTAACATTCAAATATGAACTAAATATAATCCAAGTGAAAATAAGATGAAGAATGAGTAGAAATTAGGGGGTTTTGAGCCACAGAAATTGGGAAGAAAGAGTTGATGAAGAGAGAGAATACAAAGAGCTTTTGTAGTACAAGAAAAAAACAAACGATTATGGGCACACGTCTTTCGCGACTCGTGGGCAATTCTTTGTGAGTCACGACAGAGCCCAGAAACTGCATTTTCAAACTTTTATTCTCTTGTCTCATGGTGTCCTCTTCGCTTCACTTATCTTTAAATTTTCAAGTCTTCAAAATATGAACTTGAAGGTCTTCAATCTTCAAATCTCGATGTTACTACCCCATCACAGAAAATTCATAAGAGTGCAAAAGTCACTCTTAACTCTCCTAAAAGAATTTCGAGGTAAAACACATGATATAGATAACAAAAGCACACAAAAGTGGTAGAGGTGCCACAAAGGAACTCGCCCCTCGAGCAACACGCTGACTCTTCAGAAACATTTGATCTAGAACTAAAATCATAGAGAAAAATGTTAAACTCACAAGTACAAATGGATTTGTAATACTAGGTTTAGCATCGAAAGTTAATAACCATATTATTCTCAAAGAACATCCAATCCATCATGCAATCACCACTATGAAACTATCCCATGAAAATATCTAACATGTAGAGACAAATATTCGAGCATCATTATAGAATTTATTCATCACGATCACAATGATATAGTCGGCACACTACAATCACAAAAGGTAACTATAAAGATGCAAGAATATTCACGTGCCTATTCATGTAAGATGGTGGAGGAATGAGTGAATGTGTGGTAGTTCTATGGAGTATTTGGCGGGTAAGAAGAGGGAGAGTATGGAGGAGAAGGGAGCTCTGGCCATTATTATTTTCGAATTTGGGCATGCGTCACAACTTGTGACATATGAGTCACGACTCACGGTGGAGAAGTAAAAACAGTTCAAAAGTCACAACTTTGTCACGATCGTCACAGGATCATTGCGATTCGCGACAGAATAAACCTGAGAGCTGGCATTTTCCAAAAAACTTCCTGAGTATGGGTGTGACTCGCGATGGGCAGTCGTGACTCACGACAAAGTCTTCACAACTCGAGATAGATTGGAATTGACAATTCACATTTTGCCTAAAATTTTCTGATTTTGGTCGCGATTCGCAACCCATTGTCACGAATCACGACAAACATTTACTGGGATTTGCAAAATTTCCCTGTTCGACAACTCGCGGCATTTGTGTCATGACTCGCGACAGACAGGGTTTCCCAATACTTAGAAAAAAATAGTTTACCAACTATCCAAGCTTTCCTTCCTTTCTCATGGCCTTCATTCCCTCATCCACCCAATGCAATGCACTTCACCTTGCTACAAAATCATAGAAAAACATAATCACGAAGAGAACAAGACAAAATAACAAAAATTAACGACAAAAATCAAAATCAAAACCAAGTTTATTTAACGTCATCAACACAAGTTAGCTCCATATGTTTAAGGTCATTGGCATGACTCTAATGTTATCCATAAGGTGAAGGTTTGAACCCATTCACCATGAGTATCCAAAAGTGGAGAGGTGGGGATACAAATCTTCTAAGAGGAAAATTTTGTGGATGTGCAGTTCGTTTTAAAGGAGTTGGGTGGTTTGAAAGCTTGGCATAGTCATTTGGATCCTCTATTATCTCCTTCAAGATATATGAAAATGATGGAGATGGTTCATTTGGTGTAGCTAGGAGAGATGAAGGAATGAATGTAACACAATCACCTCTTCCTCTACTTCTTTGTCTTCAACAACTGACTCCTTAACCCATTCGAACTCAAACTTATTTCTCAAGGTGGTCTCACTCACCATATATTGGAGTTTAACTTGGGATGGTGTATTTTCAGAATATCGATCTTCCATTCATATCACCACTTCCATCATATCACTCACATGTCCCTCCAAATCCTCTAGTCTTGAGAGATTCGATTTTCCTCTTCCTCATTTGTCTCGGCCAAGATGGTCAAGTCTACTATTGCATCCGTGATCTCCACATGTGTCGAACTTAAACCTTCTTTTTGAGCTTGTTTTTGGGGCATGGTATAAGGTGGTGAAGGGGAACCATGGTTTTCTGGTGCGTTATCATACCCCAAATTCGAACTATCACACCACGTCGGATCGTAATAATTGTGGTATAGATACCATTCTTGAGCTCCTTGCCCTTGAAAACTAACAACTACAACCTCTTGATAGCACTCTTCATAGTATCCTTGGTCTTGGAAACCTATGATTTTTTCCTCCTCATAGTGATCCTCTCTTAACAAATTCCAAGACTTGGTAGGATGGTCGGAATGACAAATCCTACAAAACCTTGCTTATTGAGCTTCTCTTCTCATCACAATTTCCCTCAAGGTGAGATCTTCCTTTTTTCAAAAATTAAGAATCATATTGCAAATATTCTCGATAAAAATTCACCAAGAACTCAAGCAAAACCTACTCCGAACAAAAACAAACAAGAAGAAAAGGCAAATAAAAATGACTAGCAACTATTAAACCAAATATGCCCAAACACTTAAAAATGAATGTCTCTTCCCAGGCAGTGGCACCAAAATTTGGGAGGTCATCGTTGTACTTCTCAAAGTTATATTTTATAGCCCTAACTGCTTCCTAAATAAAACTAAGTTTATAGTGGAAAATCAGGGCCGTCCACATATAAGAGGGATTTTCCTGATGGTTTATGCTTAAAAGGTGGATAATAGTCTAGATATGTGTGTGTGTGTGTGTATAAAATAAAGTAAAGAGGGGGGAGGGGGTTGGTCGGTTTTCCTAAATTATGAAAGTAAAGACAAGACAACTAGCAATCAAAAGTAATTATGCTAATCACACAACAAACTACTAAAAGATGATAAAATCAATAATGACAAAGCCTTGGGGGCAATTGAATCCCAATTCCAAACCTCTTATAGATCATAGAACCATTCACTCATTCCATCACATTCATTACCTATGGTGAATACTTTCACTTCCATTTTGAATATAAACATTCTTTTCTTCTTAATAGTGATTCACAAAAGCGATCAACGACTATTTGAAAACCTCATTAATGATCACATTAGACAATCAACACCTAAAGTTATTTCATCAATGACATCATATACAAAGAACCATAGATTTGATAACAACTATAAGCATTCTACCAAATATCTAGCCATTTAACCAAACGAAGCATTTATTAGATTAAATAGAGAACAATAAACATAGATTCAACCTTTTAGTGCTAACTTAGGATAAATATGATAACAAACCACATTAAAATACTCATCTAGCAAGATTAACATAATTTTCACAACAAGAAGTTCTAATTCCATGTTCTTGGATTTTCATGCCAAAGAGCTAAGAAATTGTACACTTTCATAATACCCTAACACTTAATCATACAAACACTTCATATTATCAAACAACCCATAGCATATATGAAGTAGACATACGCATTAAAAACACAATAAATGTTTCAAGAAAGAGTGAGATAGAGGTTCTCATTGGTTTGGAAGTTTCAATCAATTTCTCCCAAGTGATGAACTAATATAGATGATGAAAACACATAACTTATCTACAAAAACTAAGAAAATAAGAATAAAACCAAGAGTTTTTAGCCCCAAGTCGCAGGGAGGAAGAAGAGAAGAAGAGAGGATTGTTGGTGTCTTATAAAACACAAGATATTTAAGTATTATTGGATTCGAGTAGTTGTGAACTCGGCACGTTAAAAGAAGTTTGGTAGTGTGGAGTGCACACTTAGATAAACTATATATGAGTTTACAGATTTATAGGATATGAATTGTGTTGGTGATGACTAAAATGGCCTATCCTGGAGTGTGAAAAGATGTATCATTTCAAAATTTATTAATAATTCTGATTTGGTGGTGCATATTGCCTAACTTCACTTGATTGAAAGGATAAGGATGATATTAGATTAATGACGATACATTGAATGTAGTTTTGTGGAAATATGTACCATGTGGAAGGATGCATCATTTCAGAATTTATAACTATGATAGTTGCGTGTATTGTGATAAACAATGAGTTGTATCCTCTTGGGGGGGAAATTCATATATATATATAGGGCGTACGCATGCACATAAAATGTAATTGAAAAAATCTCAAAATTTTCTCAGACTTACTCAGTAACCCAAAACAAAATTGTTAAGAAGTATTCTCCTGATTCAAGTCTAGAACAGGATCTCGATTGTTTTATCCTCGAAGGGAACTCGTTTAACCTAAAATTATAATAGGGTCGAATTATTTTATAAGGAAAGCGTACGTAACTTGACTCACATCGATGTCCAAGAAAAGTTTTACCACAGTCATCCAAGCGTGTTGTACCATTCTAATGGAATGCAGTATTACAACATCTACTCCAACAATCTTAAAGAGTAATTTTTTAACGTATTGGTTACTTTTCTAGAATCATATAAGAGTGGTGCATTGTAAACATGGTAACCTATAACCCACAGATTTCACGATGATTCTGATACCTTCTTTATAGTAAAAATAGAGTAGTATCAGAGTGGTGCAATGAATGCAAGGTAGCCTATCACCTAAGGCCAGATCTTAATGTGGCACAGTGATGGGTTGGATATTGGATGCAACTTGATGGTACATCATGCAACGTATGACATATCAGGAAGAGGAAGAAACACAAGCAAAATGAGAAACTTGTCAAACAAAACCCGTCGTAGCAACAAATGAAAAAAATAATGCTACGTGTGAAAATGGCGATACTCATCGCTGCAGGTACAATACTTTCTTTGTTTTTTAATAGAGTATTACGCATGCAATGAAACAGAATTAGTTGCATATGCAAAACTGTTAGAAACATTGAGTTCAATAATAATATATATCAAAAGTATTTTGGCACTAACCAGTGTTGTACGCAATGAAACAAGAATTAATTTTATTACGCATGGAATATAGTACATGACATAGTCTATAATTTTACTACGCATGAACTTTTTATTAAAGACATGGTAGTGTATCCCTGAAAAAGCATCGTGACAATGATGGAAATTTCTCCTCAAATACATGGCAGTGTATTTTCTGGAAAAGTTAAAGGATGAATATTCAATATAGTCATTCAAATCCTGAGAATTTAATTTTCAAATAATTTAATTGATGAAAATATTTAATTTTAATTTTTAAAATTTATTTATCTATTTAAGAATCATTACACGGTATTTTAGATTTTTTTAAATATGGATGTGTTGACTCTTGAAAAATGAATCAGAACACGGTATTGAGTTTTTTGTAATATGGATAAATTAACTCTTGAAAAATATAAGGAAATGAGAATATTCAAGTATTCAGGTAACCATTCCTTATCATGAAGAAATGAAATGGAAATTATCTGGGAAGAGGTAAAACGAAAATTAGTAGATACCTCAATTACTAGTAAAGATGGTGGAATGGGAAAAAGAACTGCTGGTATAAAGGCTGAATAGTTTCAAAAAATTGGTATATAAAATTTTGTGGTGGCCAAAAGCCAGTTTAGCATAACGCCGATTTATGGGTTAAAAACTCATGATTTGATTTTAGATGATTCTGTAAGATATCAACGCATTCTAGCGGAACACTTGATGAAGTGACTAGTTAGGGATTTGATAAACAAGTCGCTGATCGGGATGGGTTTAAAGCCTATTTAAATCTTTCATAATGGGATACCAAATTTTGCTCTGGTACTACGTTAGAGTAAAGTTCAATGTGGAAGGCCTATTGTTTGATATTGATACGTATGATTTCATATCTCGAAAGTAATATGTTTGGACCTGCATGGAAGTTAGGTCGAAGTTTTAAGTTCTTAATGGATCCTTTGACATCGTACGATTAAAGATATTAACCTATATGAAGTGTAGCCGCTTCAATAAGCTCAGACTTGGCTTTGTATACACTCATGAATGGATAGAGACACATAGTTTATATAATGTCAGTTTTAAGCTTTAGAGTTGTATTT
>JAULKK010330606.1:0-10923 GCA_032355705.1 Rubia peregrina | reverse complement strand
AAGTTCCTCAATTTTCAACCGAACTACCTCCACTTGGTACCAAAATCTTTGAATTTTTTAGCCTGTCCAACCGACTAAAATTTAGCCTCAGAAAATTCACGTTTTGACCAGAAAATTTAGAGACCATTTCGGCTTGTAATTGAGTTTCCTTCCAAAAACTTACTTTTTGGTCCATTCCGAGTGTTGGAGTTGCTTCGATTTGATCTAGGAGGAGTCCCGCATATTCCTCGAGTAGAGATTTCACCACACTCGCTATTTGAGGTACTTGACTGAGCTCTTTTGCTTATTTGGAGAAGTTGGAGTTTTGAAATTTTTTGAGATTGGATATTTGCATGCTTGAAAGTTTGGGGTTGTTATTGTGGCTGATAGAAAATTTTTGGGAGACATTATTCTGTGTTGGGGGTATTTGGTGAAAGTTTGGTAATTTTTCACTGTTGTTGGTTGCTATATTCTCTGTATCATCATGTATCGTAGACAGACAGGGGAGCCTAGTGTACCCTTTATGGGATTAACCTCCCTCACTGGGGTACAACAGGAAAGGTGGGGTAACCTAGTCGGGAGCCCTATTCAGGAGATAAAGTTTGTGGATGAAGATACCCTTAGGGAGCTCAAACTCTACAAACATGTTGAGGTCCTACTAGGAAGGATTGGTATGAAGGAGTTTACTACAGTGTTGGCTCAACCTACACTAAGTATACGCTAGAATTTTTGTTCACTGTCATGAAAGAGAACTATAAACACATGGGGAGATCTGTAAGATGTCACTTGGTGAATGTGCCTTGTGGCCTGACCTATGCTCAGTTGGAGGACATCTTCAAATGGAAGCTACAGAGAGATGCAAAGGGGAACAACGAGTCAGATGCAGGTTTTGAGTTGTATGCATTATGGGCTACCATCACCTGACAGATGTAGGGGAAGGAGAGCAAGAACAACGACATAGTGCATCGAAACTAAGGCATATGGCCAGACTATTAATTGTGGTGGTAAGTTATCACAGGGAGGCCACCACTACTTCTAAGAAGGATTATAGGAGACTTTGGTCGATCTACACGAGAGGGTTTTCCCTGATCTCTCGGATGATTTCATCAGTCACTATATTGATCTCTCCACGACTCGCACTGGAAAGACATCAATTGGCAGTATGATCTTGCTTTTGGTTCAGTACTATAACCTTCCGGTGAGTGAGGAGATGAGGTCAAACCCATAATCACCTTTTACACTCACTATACCAGTCATGGAGGAGGCAAGGTTCATAATGGAAGAAGATGAGGTTGTCTTCTGGATGTACAAGTGAGAGAAATTTATAAGATTTCCCCATCGTGTGAGGACCACTTTGAGCAAGAAGTTCAAGCTACAAGATATCATCATCGAGCCGGATGCGGATTCACAGGTGGTTTTGAGAGAGCATAACCCTGGAGATGATGATGATACAAAGAAGGAGGATGATCAGGAGCAGGTCCCGGTGCATCCCGCACAGTTCATTCCCATTGAGCATCATCTCGTCCAACCACAACCAATATTCCCTCAGGTTATGCCACCCCCATCTTTTGAGCAACCCTCAGTGCTAACATTTTTTTATCAGGTATTTGGAGGGTCACCCCTTCGTCAGTGGCCATTTATCATTCATGAAGAGCCATATTATTCTGCAGGGCATGGCGCTAGTGGTTCTTATAGGCACAACATCTCCTCCCACTACAATGACTTTGCACAGTCCAGAAGTCATGGGCCATCGCCTAACCCAAGACCTGAGCCCCAAAGGCACAGTGTTTTGGGCCATTCTTAGCAGGAGGGTCACCCTTGGCATCACCCTCAGTTCATCCCATTCTGGGAGCGTAAGTTACCAGGTTATGAGTCAGCTTTTTTCATACCCTATGTGAACTCATCACCCGTATGGGCCGAACTGGGAATAGTCTTTGAGGAACTCCATTTTCGAGGTCAGTATATTCATAGGCTTAGCGCTCAGCTAGATCACCACGAGTGAGATACAGTGGAGAGATTTGATAAGGTTGATGGTCAGCTTCACCACCCGAGGGAGGATGTGGGAACTCTGTAGGATGGCATCAGGGAGATCAATGACAGGTTGAGGACATCAGGCATCAGACATGGCTACTACTATCGGGATTCGAGTGGGCAAAGAGAAGGAGCCAGACGCTAGAGATGAAATTGAGCATCTCTCGGTGTTTCCAACTTTTCCTTTTACCTTGGTTATATGCATTGGGGAAAATGCATAAACTAAGTGTAGGGGAAGGGTTGGAACACCACTATGGTAGCATCTCCTATGCCTATGTCTAAACTCATGATGGATATTTTTCCTTTTTTTTGTTTCTCTCCCCCATTTAGATTTTCAAATTTTTTGTTGTTGTTTTGTTTAGGTGTGGGGGCACCTCTTTGTAGTTTTTTTTAAGTAGTTTTTTTTAAGAGTGTATTTGAAACTTCGATGGTGTATTTTTTCTTTCACACTATCTTTTTGTAGTATGAAGCCCAACTTTAGAGCATTTTGTGCTACACAAAAAAAATTATTTTAAAAAAATGAAAAATAATATATATATATATACACCCAGCTAAGTTGGAAATCGGAAAGTAAAGTTAGGAAAAATGAGAAGAAAATCCCGGATAGGCAGAAAGGCCTAGGTAAAAATGAGAGGCTAGGTCCAGCTAGGTTAAAAAAACCTAGGAAACATAAGAGGCCGTGTGGAAAAATTTGGGACGGTGAGCTCAACATGTGTGAGGCTAGGATGAAACCCGAAAGGGCTCCTATTCAAAATGAGAGAAATTGAGAGAAAACAGAAACTAATTTGAGGATCCTTCAGCATTATCCTTGGTTGTAGCTAAGTTGAGAATTTTGAGTTATCCTTAGTTACAACCAAGTTAAGGATCTTTTGGATTATCCTTGGTGGTTTTTTTGGCAACAACTCTTGGATTGCTTTTGGCGGACTCTTCGGTGGTGTAAGCTAGTTCAACAGTTATCATTTGTACTTACATTTTTCTGCACAATATTTTGGGTGGTTAGGTTACTTTAGTATCTTCGGGGAGTGTGAGAGTTGTGAGATTCTTACTTCTTTGGGGGAACTAGGATAGCTTGAGAATAAGTGGAATGCATTGGCTAACTTATCTATGCATGCTACATTTTGCTTAGATATTTTCTCTTTTTTGTTTACTCAAGGACGAGTAAAGGTTTAAGTGTGGGGGTATTAATGTGCACCTTTATGCATGTGTTATCCGATGCATTTGACACGTTTATTATCATATTTTGTTTGGTTGATTTCTAGTTTTAGTTAGGTTTACACGACAAAGGGTTTGGACGACCATTATTAGTTTTATTTTCTAAATCATGAATTTTGCAGACTTAACTGAAGCTATTGGATACTTTGTACTCACAGGCCCCAAGATCTTCCTTTGTGATCTCATTAGTAGGTTGCTCGTGAGTACTTTATCATCATATTTTTGTAGAAGTCTATACGTGTGGGTGGTAGAAGATATTCGAATGCCATTCACAAGGATAGTAGTAGATTGAAGGCCACAGACGCTAAATCATGATAATAGATAGAATTGAGCTCGGAAAAGGTGAATTTGAATTTCAAGAAGGCCAAGATAAAAAAAGAAGCTGAGAAATCGTAGTCTGGGAGTTGCACAGAGTTCTAGGAACGATCCTAGAAGAATCTTCCCTTGAGAGTGACACCATTGGATTCGTCTTTTCGAGCACTTTAAAAACAACTACAAGAAATTTAAATTTGACCAGCGATTCATCCGTAGCGGAGTAAACAAATCAGTCAGCCGAACCAACCAAGACCATCACAAACTGCACAAGGCCGCACGAAGGCTCACCTAGCACGACCCGTGCTAGGGTTCTCAGCACGGCCGGTTCCAAGCAACACGGGTTGTGACATGCCCCGGCATGGACTGTGCCAACTTGAACCGGCCGTGTGCCATGTTTTCATTCCACTCCAAAATTTGGCTAAGTATGGGCGCAGACCGTTTTGTTTCACACGGTCTGCACCATTTCAAGTCACCAATGAAAAGACCAACCCATATGGTGTGATGAATAACACGGCCCGTGCTATGTTACAGAGAAAAATGAAATTCCAGTCGAGGGCTCGCGCCAAACAACCCATGAAGTGCACTCAGTAGTAGTTACAACACGAGGATCCAGTCGGTGGTCCGTGCCGATTGACACGGCCCGTGCTAGCATGAGGCCATGGGCCGTGCCAGGCCCAGTGGTCCACGCCAGCACGAAAGGTCCTCAGCTGTCATAGACCGTGCAAGATCTCTCAGCTCGTGTCGTTTGCGGCTGCTAGGCTTTTTGGCTTATTTTGGGCCAATTTTTTGCCTAATTCCCTACTACCATATATATGTACCTATGTCTAATTGGGTATAAGTTCATGCCCATTTTTCATCTTCAAAAGTAAGCTAGAGAGAGAAAATACTTTTCCTTTTCTCTAGGTTTTTTCTTTTCACCTCTTTTATAGTTCTTTTGCCCAGAATAGTTTCATCCAATGAAATACTTGGGCTCAATGCTTAGGGAGTAGTTAATTAACTTGGGGAACATATTTGTATTCATGTATTTATGTCTATTTTGTGAGATTTCTTAGATCTACCTATTTCTATGTGCTTTGTGATTATTATGCTGTCTTATTCTTAATATTCTTATGAATTGCATAATTGTCACACTTAGTTAGCACACACCAAAGTCTACTTTCAAGTTGCTGCAATATTAACACCCCCCCGAGGAGGAAACCCTAGATGTGCTTGGGGTAACGATGGGTCCGGATCCCCGTGGGTGTGCACACGTAGGTTGCCATTATTAATGTTACAATCCACCATGAACTAGTAAGCTGATGAGTTGGTCCGAAGGGTAACATGTAGAAAAATATAGAGTTGCAAATTAGGATTATCTTTGTGATCCTAGAGCCATCGATAAGGTGTTTCACCCCTTGCCTTTTTAGGACTAGGGAGAAGCATTCGTGATGTAGTGCCCAGGACGTAATCATATAGGGGAGACTCAGATCTGCGCAACAGGTAGGGTTGTTGCATTCCCCTAATTACAGAGGTGGTGCAGATTGAAGAATACGTGTGCATCCTACATGACAAGTATGGAGTAATGTTAACCATAGACCACACCATGTGTCACAAACACTAGAATAGATGCATAGTTCTTGTATATGATGAAATCTATTATCTAAATGACATAAATTATGGTACACAAATATTCACCGAGTGCTAGTTTATATCTGTGATTAATTGCATGACTTGTAGTTGTTAGTTGACCCCCTCAAATGCTTGTTTTACCAACATGTATTATTCCTAACACGTGGTCAGATTGACGATATGCTCACGGTTGTGCATAGTTGAGTATTAGATTCCTAACATCTATGTGGACTACCCTGGTACTTGTCACTATCTACCATTCTTGGTAGTATAATAGTAGAAATGGGAGCAACAATACAAATTTCTATCATTGACCTCTAACAGTCCTCATTTCGGTACAATTAGTGGATCACCCATTGTTCATTGATTTAGCGACGCTGGGAAGGGGAGGATCAGAAGCTATGAAGCAGGAAGGAGGTGCGCGAGCTCGAGAAAGAGATATTACAAGATGATGAATTGATCATTGAGAGCATTAAAACCAACTTGGGGGAGCATGAATTGGTTGTGGAGAAGGAACCTGTTAAGGAACTTCCAACACCCGAGGTGAGGGTAAATATTTTGCCACCTTTCCCTAGTGCACTTAGGGAAATGCCAAAGGTGAAAACAAATGATGAGCACATTCGTAAGATCTTCAAGAAGGTTAAGGTTAGCGTTCCACTTTTGGACTTGATTGAGCGTGTGCCTTATTATGCTAAATTATTTAAAGTTACATGCATTAAAAATAGGAACAAAGCACTGAGGAAGTTAGGAAAATTTAAAATAATGGGAGTTGCTACTCTTAATCATAGAAATTTGCCCAAGAAATGTGATGACCTCGACATGTTTTCAATTCCTATTTCTTTAGGTGGTAAATAGGTGAAAAATGCTATGATTGATCTAGGATCATCTATCAGTGTTATCCCATACAATCTTTAAAAGAACCTATACATGGGTGAACTTAAGGAAACTAGGGTAATTGTCCAATTAGCCGATCACTCCCAAGATAACCCTCAAGATTTAGTTAAGGACATAATGGTTAGGGTGGGAAATTAAGTGTTTCCGACCAATTTCTATGTTCTTGACGTTGAGCACGATGGTGGTGCACCCTCAATTCTATTTGGGAGACTTTTTCTTAAAACATCAAGAACTAAGATTGACGTCCATTTGGGAACACTAACCCTAGAGGATGATATTGATAAGGTGGATTTCGATATTTGCAAATCTAAGCATGATTCATCCAATTCCTCTCTTGTGTGTAAAGGCACAACTTTATGTGAAAAACGTGCTCAACATGATAACTCTTGCATGAAAGATAATGATGATTGCCTTGATGAATTTTTTGATGATAGTGATAGAGATAGCCTAGTGGATGAGATTTTTTATGACTATGTGAGTGATGAAACAAATCCTACTTTGCACTTCAATTGTGATGATCATGTCGATGAGACTCGTGCTTTGCATGATGTTAGTGATGACTTATATATCTTGGATCACTTTTCTATGCTCGCTAACATGCAGCGGTTGGTGGAGAGTGGTGAGGACGTAATACACCCTTGACCACCTCCTAAAGACTCAACATTGGTTAGGAATGGATATTCTCTTTTCTTGGCAAACAAAGTGCTTAAAGGTAAGGACGACACCTTGTGGAGACCTCTTCACAAGGATGTCATCATGGGTGGAGTTTTTGATGGAGACTGCGGAGACCTAACAGTAGGTTCCTTCAATTAAAATGAATGAAAAATAAATAAGTCATGATGATAACAATAAAAATACGTGGTCTTTTTCGCTTTGTTCTTGATATATTTTTAGTATATAAATTTTGCATATTTTTTGTGTTCGACAAAGGATCTTGGGATGAAACTCTTGTTGGTTGATAAATTTTGAGTCCAAATCTCATGATTTTTTGTGTAAGAAATAGGATTTGTTAGGTGACAAAGTTTTTCGAAAAAATGGGGGCAGAAGGGAAAATGGCACTATTCACAGGTAGCCTTGTGCAAGTCCCTTTTTTGCACGAGGATTGCTTCATAAAAACCCTTATTTGCATGAGGGTAGCCTTGTGTTAGTTAGGCCCTTTGTACACGAGGCTGGCCACGTGTGGCTGCGAATTTTGGGTCAAAAATCCAGATTTGCAAATTTTTTAATTTTAAGCCAAAACATGCAAATTTTGGCCTATTAATTAAGCAAAACATTTGTTTCCTTCGATTATTTAATGTAAATAGTACATCAATGCCTCCCTTGTGCATACATAGTTTGGTACTTTTGTCCCTTTCACTCTCTAATTTCAAAAATGTCATCTTTATCTCATGTGTACCTCCTTTCTAAATCACCTTCTTTGTTGAAAACAATTATCCATAGTAAATTTCCTCACCCGTAGGATTCATTTAATTGATTTAAATATCTCAAAAACACGTACACTCACTTCTCCTTGGTGAAACTAAAAAATTTGAGCCTTTTTCTCTCAAAAACTAGTTTTTTTTGCTTATTCTTGTGTGGAATCTTCATCTCTTGGCTTCAAATTCCGAGTAATCCTTTGAGCATTATCTTACTTTTTTTAATCATTATGGTGATGTGATGAGAAGCTTGAAACTCAAAAAATGTTGAAGTGTTTTTGAGGAACTTTTTGGGTTATGTGAATGAATCTATGTTAAACTCAGTGTGAGGGAACATTATTCTTATGCTTTAATGATATAATCTTCATTGATTATGGTGATTTAGGAAGGATGAACCTTAATTTCATGATCTTCTTGATGGGATGCTATTGTTTATCATGGTTGGTTGGTTAAGGAGAATGGTTCTTGATTGAATAGCCTTTATGTTAAGATAGCATAGTTTGGAATGTTTTGGCTAATTAGGAAGAAATGTTCTTTTTGAATAATTATTGATGCATTCCTTTTTTATCCTTGCATTACCACCCTTTTCTTGTTATGAATAGGATGCTTCCAAAAATAAATAGGTTGGAAAAAGGAACAACTTCCCTAGGTGACAAAGGGAAGAGGCTGGCAAAGGTTGGGAGACGAGAGCCAGAGACTTCCCTTCCTCCTGACCCCATTTATGTTGTTGATGAGTTCATGGGGCTGACCACCATTTTTAGGAGTGCAGCCTGGAGATGGAAGTACTTGAGTTTCCCGAAGCAAACCATATTGAAAATGAAGTTTGCTTGCAAGGAGACTTTGGGAGCTCTAGGCCTACTCGAGCCTGTCATGTATTTTCTAGGCCTAATAGGCCTAGAGGGTTTCTTGGATAAGCATTCCAAGACCTATATACATTGGACTTTGGAGTTTTAGACAACCTTAGCAAACAAAGAACAGTGACGGGGGGATCATCCATTTCTACTTAGATAATAAGGAGTACACTATGTCTCATAGGGACACTGTCCAAGCATTTGGGTGGAAGTACGGGAAGGAGGTTCTAAGGACACATTGACAAGGCCTTCCATTTTCTTTGAGCAATTTTTGGAGAATTATTTCGGGCACAGAGAGAAATAATCTTTTCAAGAGCACTGTGATTGTCCATCTGGCGATGCGATATGTCCACTGATTATTGTCAATGGGGGTCTTTTGTAACAGAGAGATATCACAGTGTCCCATTTCAGACGTCCAAATCCTTTGGGTCGATGATGTTGGAGGGGAGTTTCTACCCCAACATAGTGTCGGCTTTCGTGGAGGAATGCATTGCCACATGAAACAAGAAAGGTGGAAAAATAGCTATAGGTGGAATGGTCGGACTCTTAGCCTAATACTTGGATCATTTGATTCCTTTTCCTTTTGCATTGGTGAATTTAGGTTGTTTGGGGACATGTACACTATGGATAAGCTAGTGTGAGCTTCTATGGTAGCTGCCACGACCTCGGAGGATCAATTTGTATGGTTTTATTGTGGCTCCACAGTGTGCAATTTTATGATACTTTCACAGCCAGAGCGCACCACCATCGATCAGGACAAGGTATTGGAGGATTTATTCCTAGACCCCAATTTGAGAAGGACTTCAACAGAGTCCTAAAAAACTCGGACATAGACATAGACATCGAGGAGGAGGAGGTTGGTGAGACTCCATCTAGAGCACCACCTATTTGCACTCACTTACCCGCAGATTTCCTAGGCCAATTCCGTATTTTTGGGGAACAACTTGCTAGTTCTACCCAACCTTTACAGGATATTAGTCACGCGGTGGGTAGGATGAGCTTACAGTTGGAGGATTTTAGGACTCGGCTAACCTCTATGGAGAATACCATGCATAATTGGAGGGGGTCTAGGTTGGACTCCATAGAGCGAGAAATGAAGGAGGAGTTCGCTATTGTGGATGAGAGGTCAGATGTCCAAGAAGAGGCCATCGAGCAATTACTTGATATATTTCACATTTTGAAGCTCGATGGTTTTTGGGATGTCATTCCTATCGAGAGGCAAAAAATACATCAGGAAGAAAGATGAATGAGGCGCGAGACACGACATTTCAGGAGGTTACATGAGTGAGTTTCATTACTTATCTTTCCCTCACTTATGATCTATATTGTTTCATTGCATTGGGGACCATGCATAGTTTAAGTGTGGGGGAGGGAGTACACTTAAGATTTTTTCATCTCAGGATTCCTTTGTGTTGTTGGTGTTGTTTTGTTTCAGTTTTTTTGGTGATATCTTTGGTTTTGGGAAGTTTGGTAGAGCTTTTGGTGGTATAATCTTTAGGGTGCTATCATTTATTTGTTGGGGAATGTTTTAAATGGAACCTTTTTGGTGGTGTAATTTTTTGGTTTTTCCTTATCCCTATGTTGTATGAAACCCAACTTTGGGGAATTTGGTGCTACACAAAAAATTGAAAAAAGGAAAAAAGAATATATATATATATACCCGGCTAAGTTGGAAACCCGAAAGGGAAACTTAGGCAAAATGGGAAGAAAACCCGGATAGGTCGAAAGACCTAGATAAAAATGAGAGGCTAGTCCCGACTAGGTTGGAAAACCTAAGGAAAAATGAGGGCCGTGTGAAAAAAAAGTGAGAGGTGAGCTCAACATGTGAATGCTAGGATGAAAACCCAAAAGGCTCCTAGGCAAAATGAGAGAAATTGAGAGAAATTTGAAATGGAACTTCAACATCGTTTGGCCATTTTTGGTCGTTTCTACATCGACATCTTTTGGCCATCTTTGGTTGTTTCTTCTTCAACATCTCTTGGATTGTCTTCGGCGGTTTCTTTGGATTAGTAGGCTAGTTTAGCACTTATCATTTTACTTTACCTTTTATTTTATGTATTTTGGGTGGATTGACTAATTTAGGATCTTTGGGGAGAGTGATATTTGTGAAAATCTTACAATCTTTGGGGGAACTAGGGTAGCTTAGGAATAAGTTGAGTGTGTCGGTTAACTTATCTTTGCATTCTACATTCCTCTTGAATCTTTTCTCATTTTTGTTTACTCGAAGAGTGTAGGTTTAAATGTGGGGGGATTGATGTGCACCTTTATGCATGCGTTAACCTATTAATTTGACACATTTATTATCATATTTTGTTTGGTTGATTGCTAGTTTCATTTAAGTTTACACGACAAAGGGTTTAGACAGCCATTACTGGTTTTCTTATCTAAATCCCAAGTTTTGTAGACATAACTGATTCTAATGGGCACTTTGTATTCACGAGCATCTAGATTTTCCTTTGTGATCTTATTAGTAGGTTGCTCGTGAGTATTTTTTCATCATCTTTTTTGAAGAAGGCCATTCGCGAGAGTGGTAAAAGATATTTGAAGGCCATTCACAAGGATGGTAGAAGATATCAAAGGCTATTCACAAGGTTGGTAAGAGATTAAGGTCACAGACT
>JAULKK010330586.1:0-10923 GCA_032355705.1 Rubia peregrina | reverse complement strand
TTTCCATAAAGTCTACATTTAAACCCACCTCAATCAGAAACTGTTTCCATAATTTATAACGAATAAATTTATAACGTCTCCATAAACTCTACAATCATCCATTTATAACAAATTAAACCCACCTCAATCAGAAACTGTTTCCATAATTTATAACAAATTAATTTATAATGTTTCAATAAACTCTACAATCATCCACATTTATAACGAATTAAACTCACATCATATATCACATCTATCCATACTTTTTTATATTTTTATTTGCCTTTCTTTCATAAATGATCAATTCTTCTTTATGTATTTCCTTTTCCTTTTTATTTGCCATTTTTTCTATTTTTTTAAATACTTTGTGTTCATAAAACTGAACTAATACAATTATTATATTATATTGATTAATAGTATAATAAATATCTCAAATTGACTAATATGAATTATTCAGAAAATAATGATTTATTGAAGAAGAAAATGAATATATATAGCGTAATTTAAATAACATTATAATTTATTATTGTTTAAGAACGTCTCCTTACATACTTTTTGTATGTTTTCCTTTTTAAAGAGAGATAATTTTACAGTTTCAATTAAATAGTTATTATTTTTTATCAACTGACATTTTTAAAAAAATTTAAATATGTTTTTTCTAATGTACAAGTATTTTTATAGAATAGTAAATATTTTTCTACGTTGTTCACAAAGATCGAGTTGATTTTCTTGAATGTACATTATAATATTAATAAGTTTATTAATTTACTATATACTTTTTGTGACATGTGGCATTCACACAACCTTCCACATCATCATCCCACATCACCCTTTAACAAATATCCAATGTTGATCCAACCCCTTTGATTTTCCTGAACGTCCTAAACATATTCCCTCAAACATAAATGTTTCCATAAAGTCTACATTTAAACCCACCTCAATCAGAAACTGTTTCCATAATTTATAACGAATAAATTTATAACGTCTCCATAAACTCTACAATCATCCATTTATAACAAATTAAACCCACCTCAATCAGAAACTGTTTCCATAATTTATAACAAATTAATTTATAACGTTTCCATAAACTCTACAATCATCCATTTATAACGAATTAAACTCACATCATATATCACAGCTATCCATACTTTTTGTATTTGTATTTGCCTTTCTTTTATAAATGATCAATTCTTCTTTATGTATTTCCTTTTCCTTTTTATTTGCCATTTTTTTCGAATTTAATTTTTTTATACTTTGTGTTCATAAAACTGAACTAATACAATTATTATATTATATTGATTAATAGTATAATAAATATCTTAAATTGACTAATATTAATTATTCAGAAAATAATGATTTATTGATAAAATATGAATATATAGTGTAATTTAAATAGTTCATAGCATTATAATTTATTTTTCTTTAAGAACATCTCCTTACATACTTTTTGTATGTTTTCCTTTTTAAAGAGAAGTAATTTTACATTTTCAATTAAATAGTAAATCATTTTTTTATCAACTGACATTTAAAAAAAATTAATATGTTTTTTCTAATGTACAAGTATTTTTATAGAATAGTTAATATTTTTCTACATTGTTCACAAAGATCGAGTTGATTTTCTTGAATGTACATTATAATATTAATAAGTTTATTAATTTACTATATATTTTGCAGCATGTCTAATTTTCATGTAGAAATTACAACAACTTATTAATTATTTAAATGGTAAATTATATTATATTCTAAATTTTCGTTCATAATCCGTGCATCGGCACGGGTATTATCTAGTACATTTATAACCTAACTTAAAACAAAAAGGTAAATATAATTTTGCAATTTGATAAAGTGTTTATTTAATCTTAACTAATTACTGTATGTCTAATGTAACTCTAACTTTCGGGAAAAAATTGTGCCGATATAGTCAAATTCCCTAATTTCAGTGTTGACCCATGAAATTCCGGCAATGATAAAATAATAAAATGGCGAAAATACCCTTGACTAAGAAGTAAAAAAATTGAGACCTAAAATACCCTTGGTCTTCTTCTTCCCTGCTTTTGCTCCGCCGAAAATCGCCCTTCCCCCGTCATCGCCGCTGGAAATTCCCTCACCCCTCCCAATGTCCTCCACCTAAACCCACCACCTCCACCCTAGCCCCACTTCCGCCCTAGCCCCGCCGATCTACTCCTCCCGCTGCCACCCCTCCCGATCTCCTCCGCCCTAGACTCCAGAGTTTACCAGAATCCCAAATTGACACCATCAACAAAGCCATCAACAAATCGGGGTTGAATGAGTTCTTAAGTGAATCGGATCCTGGCAGAACACGTGACCCATATTATATCTGGTGTGGTTTGTTAGCATCAGAAGGTCATTGTCAAAGAGTTGTGCTATGCCGTTGAGATGTGGAGAAAGACGAGATGGGGAAAATGATGGGAGAGGTGTTGTGGCGTGAAAAATGTGGCAATTTTGACGGGATGAGGAAGATAAGGGGAGGGTTGGGTGGTGGGATGCGGAAGAGATTGGGGAGGGAGGTGGCAGGAAGAACAGTGGCAGGATGGAGGTGATGGCTAACGGTGTTGGGTGGTGGTGTGCGGCGGTGTCGCGCTGAAAGGAAGAATTTGATGGTCGCTGCAATCAAAGAAAGGAAAGAAATGGCCAAAAAGAATGGAAACTCTGCCATCAACGATTCAAAGATTTTTTATTTATTTTATTTCTTTCTTTTTACAAGGGTAAAATGGTCTTTTCAACAAAATCTGGCTATAAAATGGTTGACAAAAAAGTCAGTGGAGTCAAGGGTTATTTTGACATTTTCTGAGATTGCATGGTTACATTGGCACTTTCAGCTTAAAGTTGGGGTCATTTTAACACTTTACTCGAGATCTTTTATACTACTCTCTCCGTCTAAGTAAAAATGGCACAATTTTCTTTTTCGCCCATCTCAATAAAAATGCCATACTTTGAAAACTAGTCAGAATAGCAAAGAATATGTTGTTAACGACTTTCAGACTGGGGTTTAACAACTTTCATACCGGGCTTGCAACTTTTGTAGAATATCCCCACTTTTCTACGATTATTCGCTACCACATAAGTTTGCATAAAAGAACGATTTAAAAGCAAATGCATGATTGTTTGTGGGACGGATGTAGTATTAAACTTCAACACTTTATCTTTCCCAATTCTGACTACACAGTCACAATCTTCAAATAACGTATTTAATTGTTAATATCCTTAATTACGTGTAATAACGACATGTAAAAAGTTGATATTTAGAAACTATTTGGTACGACGAATCCGACAATTTCACATACGTAACATTGTTCTTTAAATATCTTTAAATATATAGTCAAAATTTGACAAGTTTGATTAAAAAATGTATCTGTGCAGTTCGAATTGAGACGTAGGGAGTATGAAGTTTTATTTTTAGTTTTCCTTTGATTTAAAAAAAAGTGAATTTTAAAAAAGAGTTAAATGCTAAAGTAACTCTATGTTTTGGTCGAAAGTGTCAATCTAACTCTGAGAACCTGAATTTGGCCAGAATTATGTGAATTACTATTATACCGCTATTTTAAAAAGATAAAGTCTTGGGAAAGACCGTCTTTCCATATGTATATGAAAAGACGGGGTTGAATTGAAAGTATAGAAAGGTAAAAGATTTTAGTTGCAATATTAAGCGCCTCCTCATTTTCTTAATTTTCGTCCTTTAGTTTCCTTGGTTGTATGCTACGCCTCCTCTTCCACCAACCACCGCTAACGGTCTTTAATCCACCACTACCCCGCCGTAACTGTAAGATTGACACCAAAAATCTACAACCCCGGTAAGGCAAAACCCAATCTTTGCCAAATGGCGGCTCCGCCTGCTGGCGCGAGCCCGCCCACATATGCCCAGATGGCCGGAACCCTAAACCCCCAATCTCAAAACAAAAAAGTTCAGCTACACCTTCAGCCAATAACAGAGTTCAAAGGAGAAATAGCAGTTCTTTTCAATGATGATGAGATTGATAAGTTATCTGAGCCTTTCAAAAAACATCTCATCGGAAAATTCTCTAGAGGGAGACCCACTCTGGATTTTATCAGGCAGCAATTCAAGCGAATTGGCTTCAAAAGTGACCCCACAATCACCGCCTTAGACCACCGCCACATCTTCATCAAATTCGATGTCGAGGAAGACACGCAGCGCTGTTGGATTAAGCGCAATTGGAATATTGGAGGGCACCTGATGAAAGTCTTGAAGTGGACAAGGAACTTTGATATTCATGAGGAGCCTCCGATCGTGCCAATCTGGGTAACTTTCGAATACCCTCCAGCATATTTTCTCCACCCTGATTCTATCCCCCACTTAGCTAGCAGATTAGGTGACTTAATTTTTGCTGATCCTCCCACATTGAATCTATCTAGACCATCAACCATTAGACTCTGTATTGAAATGAACCTCACGGGGCACTTTCCAAATCGAATTCGTCTGGGATAAAAAACTGAGAGTAGATGGCATAATATAGCTTATGAGGATTATTCTAGTTACTGCTTGAAGTGTCTCAAGATAGGACACTCCCAGAATGAGTGCAAGCTGGGGATGAAAAACCAGGGAGAGCCAAAAACCAAAGTAGGTACAGATGGTTTTTCTAAATCTGTTCATCGGGAACACTCTGACCAAAACCATGGAGACCCCAAGACCCAAGAAGGCAGAGATGGTTTATCGAAATATGCTCATCAGGAACACTCTGATCATCAGGAACCTGCTACAGCCCCAACACAAAAGACTAATCTCAACCTCAAGCAAACCGTCTGGAAGTCGGTCTCTCATTCTATACTCCCTGGAACTTCAAAAGGTCACACAGATTCTGATGACGAGATAGAGGTATTTGAGGACACTGATGATCAAATCAAACCTACTGAGTGTATCCCCACGGTCTACAGCCATGCTATCCAAACCACACCCATAGAGCCGAAGTTTGGCTGGTCACTGAAGACTCCAAAAACGGCAACTGCTTATAGGAGTAAAGCCACAATATTATCTTCAAGACACCACAACAACTGCAAGTCCCTAGATGATCTTTTAACAAGGAAATTTCAGACAAACCGGAGACAAACTGACAGGGCAAGCCTTACACAAGATTTGAAGGCCTTTAGTAATAGATTTGCAAAGCTGGCCCAAACTGATGCACTGCCTGACTCTGATAGTGATTTAGAAGCTGAAATTGATAGAGAATTTCAGACTGCTGCTGAAATGGATCCCGCCGACTCTCAATGTGGATTAATGGAGTCCGCTGGAAACTTCGATGAATCTCAGAATGGATTCCAGGCTGCTGGATAACTAGATAACCAACCGATAGCTCCAGAAGATAAACAGGATTCAGAGACCACAACCCTCATTGTTCAGAGTGAGGGAAAACATAATGCTGCCATGGATTCTCAGCAGACTCCACAACGGACGAGTAGAATGGGACTTCAACAGTCATCACAGGGTGAGAGTAGAGCAGAAAATCAGAAGTTTTCACAAATGGAGATCACAACAGGTACCTCTGAACTCACTCATCATGGTAGAAGTTTTTTCAATTCTCCAAACCTGATAATGACGCGTGCAAAGAAAAAAACTAACCTTCCTCATGAATTGTAAACTTCTGACATGGAATATTAGAGGAATACAGAAGGGCTTAATTAGATTTAAAAAGCTAATTAGTATTCACAGGCTTGAAATACTGATCATTGTGGAACCCAAGCAGGATATTATCAAATTGGATTATTATACGCATATCTTAGGTTTTCATCAAAGTCAGGCTTTAGATGATGGCCACATTTGGGTAATGACAAAAGATAATTATCATCTGCTGCTTATACATAAACATGAAAGATATCTCTAGCTGCAGTTATCACACCCAGTCTCTAACACTGTTTTCCTTCTGTTTACTATTTACGGGTATTATAGTAGAACTGAAAGGGCTACCTTATTTTCTGATATTGAATCCAGACTTAGTAACACTACAGGGCCACTCATCCTTACTGGAGACTTCAATATATTTAGAAGCCTAGCAGAATATAGGGGTAGATCAAACCCAGATCTTAATGCCATAAATAATTTTGATTCTTTCTTGATTAGTAACAATTTGACTGAAATTAATACATCTGGAAATTTGTACACTTGGTCAAATAGAAGGACATGACAAAATAAGGTAGCTGAAAGATTGTATAGAACGCTAGCTAACCAAGAATGGTTCGATAAATATCAGGTCTCATCAGTAAAAATCTTAGGTAGGGGCACATCGGATCATAATCCCCTCTTGTTGAATGCAAAGATTTCTGATTTGCTTTTTCCTAGACCTTTTCATTTTCAAAATATGTGGATTAACAGGTCAGACTTTATTTCATTAGTTGCACATAATTGGGGCCAACCCATTTCAGGTCAGGGAAGGCTGGCTTTCAGTCTTAAATTGAAAAAGGCTAAAATTATGTCTCATAAATTGGAATAAGCAGGTTTTCGGAAATGTGTTCGATAATGTCCTCAGAGCTGAACAAACTATTGCTGATCTAGAAGCTGTTTTAGACAATTCAACCTCACAGGATGATATAATGAAACTGAATGAAGCAAATGCTAACCTAACTAGGGCTCTAGCGGAACAACAAGCTTTCTGGAAACAGAAGTCTAGGAAAAAATTGATGGAAAATAGAGACTTGAACACGGCTTTCTTTCATAATAGTGTTAAGGCTAAACATGCTAGACTTAGGATTAATAAGATACAAATGAAAGATGGTCAATGGCTAGATGAGCAGGAAAAAATGGGGTCATATGCAGCCAACTTTTGGGAGAAAATGCTCACAGATGAATCTGTAGATCACTCGGGTGTAGATATGAAAAAATTCCTGGAATTCATCCCTACAGTGATTACTAATGATGATAATGTAGAACTCCTAAGACCTGTTCTAATGGAAGAGTTAAAAACGGTTTTTAGTCTTGGGGAGGATAGTGCACCGGGTCCTGATGGCTTTAATGGAGCTTTCTACAGGACGGCTTGGAATATTATTCAGTTAGATCTTCTACAAGCTGTCCAAGAGTTTATGTGTGGAGTTCAACTTCCTAAATCCTTCTCTAGCACACTTATAACTCTAATCCCTAAGATACAAACTCCAAAGAAACTCACAGATTTCAGGCCTATAAGTCTCACAAACTTCACGAATAAAATCATCTCTAAGATTATGTCCGAAAGGATAAAACCACTGCTGCCCAAATGCATCTCATTGGAACAATCAGTCTATATTAAAGGGCGGGAAATTGCAGATAATGTATTAGTGCTACAGAAAATGACTAGGCTTCTAGACAAGAAAAATTATGCCCTTAACATGATCACCAAAATTTATATGTCAAAAGCTTTTGATCGTGTTTCGTGGCCTATGCTTAATTCTATTCTGTTAAAATTTGGATTTCATGGTCATATTGTGGCTCTGATTCTTGGTAATATCAGTAGGGCTTGATTTTCAATACTTATAAATGGTACTCCATATGGTTTTTTAGACCAACTAGAGGCCTTAAACAGGGTGACCCCCTATCCCCTATGCTTTTCAACTTCATAACTGAGTTATTGAATAGGGGCCTGAAATTTATGTTTGATGGGAATTATATTGACAGATTTAGATTACCCCCGGGAGCTCAACCCATTACCCATTTAACCTTTGCGGATGATACGGTAATCTTGATACATGCCACTGCAAAATCCCTTAAAAATCTGGTTTTATTTCTACATAGCTATGAAAGGGCTACTGGTCAAAAAATTAACTTTGAGAAAAGTGGATTTCTTGTGGTAACAAAACAAGTCAGGCTAGGATTATCATGATCGAAAATGCAACCAATTTTGTTCAGGCTTCTTTCCCCTTCCAATATCTAGGAGTTACAATCTTTAAGGGTAGAAAGAAGTCGGTTTTTCAAAATCTGATTGAAAGGATAAATACAAAGACACTCAATTGGAACAATAGATGGCTAAATATGGCAGGGAGGGTAGTTCTTATCAAACATGTTCTATACTCAATCCCTCAACATACCTGGTGTATCATGGCCCCCACAGCTCACATCCTTGACAAAATGAAATCTATATTTGTAAATTTTCTTTGGGGTAAAACGGATGCAGGTAATAGGAAACACTGGAGATCATGGAGCTCATTATGTTACCCAAAAGAAGAAAATGGTCTAGGGTTCAAAGAGCTCAGGACACTAGTCGATGCCTTTTCACTTAAGCTTTGGTGGAAGGCTCAATTGCGAGAAACACTCTGGGCAAAATATATATGGTCCGTGGCTCCTACTCACAGGACATCAGATGCTTGGAAGAGGGTTAAAAAGATTGCAACTACAGCTGAAAATAATGCCCAGGTTCTGGTTGGGAATGGAGAGGTAAGTTTCTGGATTGCAAACTGGCTCAGAACAGGGGCGCTTGTGGATTGTTGGCTCGGCTGTTTTCCGGTTCTGGATCAGTACCTCAAGGTTAGAGATTTTCTTCTTAACAAAGCATCATACATTAGTGCCTATGAAAACTACCTGCCCCAGCACATCTTGGACAAGATGAACGAATAATGGATACTCTCGGACCATAGGGATGAAATGGTTTGGAAATCTTCACCAAATGGTAAGTTCACAATCTCCACAGCTTTTGAAAATATCAGAAAGAAGAAACCACAGGCACAGGCCCTAAAAAGGGTTTGGAATGCCACAATTCCACCTAAAATTGCTATTTTTATGTGGAAATTAATGAATTATGCTCTCCCCTTTGATGATGCCTTAATGCGATTGGGATTTTTCTGCGTGTCAAAATGTCCTCACTGTAACAACATCGATTCTTCAACTCATTTTTTTAATTCATGCCATATTGCAAGGAATTTGTGGAAGCATATATTCTCACTCATGAACTTTCCACGCGGAGATTTTGATCACATTTATGATAGGCTATTTTGGATTTGGTCTTTTCAAGGTTTTTCTCCCTCCAAGTTCAGAATACTGTTTGTCCACTCGATTGTTACTTGCTGGCTTCTGTGGAAATCAAAAAATCATTTTTATTTCAGGGGTCAGTGTATAATATTGATTTCATGCTAAAGGAAATCACCTCTTTAACTGCACAAATACTTGTGTTGCACCCCCTAGTTAAAACTCATGATACAGAGAATATCAGTCTTAGTGGATTAACACCGAGATGGATAGATAAACCTAGGAAGATAGTCTCTCTTGTCTTTTGGAAGCCTCCAATCCAGGGTTTCAAGTTAAATGTGGATGCTGCCTACAAAAGAAACACAAGACCAGCCATGGGATACATCTTCAGAGACAACGCAGTTGCTGCTATCCAAATGGGCTGCAACTACATTGCAGCACATGACTCTCTACATGCCGAACTCATCGCCATAATCACGGCTACAAAGGTAGGAATACAACATGGTTATCTCCCACTAATTGTTGAAAGTGACTCCTTGCAGGCTATCAAGATCATGAGGCAAGAAGCAAAACCTCAATGGAAGTGCAAACTGATGTTATGGGACCTTCAAACTCTAGTCCAACAAACAAACATCATATTTGAACACATTCATAGAGAAGGAAATATGGTAGCTCATACTCTAGCACAAATACATGATCAATCCATTCCAGCTCAGCTTCTAGCAGATCATGATCCGGTGAGGAAGGCTTTAAAGGGCGATCGGATGAACCTCCCCAACATAAGGATGAATTAGGCTAACTATACGAGGGATGAGCACAGCTATGGCTCCGGGCACACTAACCATCTTATCTCTGATTTTATCTACAAAACTTTATGTACACCTGGCTTAGAATATAAGTAACGCATGGGTGGAGCTTGTATTCCTAGATTGTGTACACCAAAGTTTTCTTAGCTCTTTTGGAATGGGTACGAATGTGTACCGATCAATTGTTTTTGTATTTTGTTTAACTCAGGGCTTGGGATCCCAAAATATCTCCCCCACTAAGGTGGATTTGATTTTTTTAAAAAAAGTTGTGACCAGTAATGAGGAAGAAAGTGGGAGAGGAAAGAAAGTGGACGAGGGAGAATTGCATGCCATTTTTTACCGCCAATATTGATTTCTCAATCCAAAGTTGAGGCCAAATTATTCCAAACTCTCCATTCGTATTTTATATTTGTGCATATTTTATATTTTATATTTTACACTACTTTCATATTTTTTGGACGGTGTATTTTTCAAAAAATAAATTTGTGTTTTTTATATATACTAAAAACAATAATTAGTAACAGGGATATTTAACTACTTAAATTCACATATATTTTTTTATATATATATAATATTTGTTGTTAGTGTATTAATTAAAATTTATGAATTTATAATTATTTCAATAAATAATTACATATTTTAAAATTTTCAGAAATTCATAACAAAGTCATATTGTAATGTTAATGTGCCAATAATTAATTACATATTTTTAAATATTTTCAGTAATTCATAACAAAATTATATTGTAATGTTAAAACATAATGATTTTAAAACACAATCTCACTAATGTTGGTTTTGACTTACTATAACTACATCAATGACATTAATTTTTTAATATAAATTTAAAACTATAATATGTGTTATATTTCATTTAATAATGAATAAATAACTCATCTATCCCTACATTAATTTGGACATAAATTATGTAATATTGAGATAGAATGATATCACTACATTATATTTAAAATGTTGGTATACATAACTATAGTAACACAAATTATATTGATAGTATCTTGATATCTTACCTGGTGTCTTTATAATAGTCTATAACAACATTAATAATAATAAAATATCATAAAATATATGTTAGGATAGGGACATTTTGTCGTAGTGATAGTTTGGAATTTAATGATATATATTGAAAATTTGCTTCTTAAAAAACTAATGCAAATGCATCTTAAATTCACCTTATTTGTATTTAATATAACAAATATTTCATTTAGTGAAACAGAAAAAGAT